>CAUYQV010110392.1:0-28218 GCA_963574575.1 Galagoides demidoff
GTCCCAGCTACTTGGGAGGCGGAGGCAGGAGACTCGCTTGAGCCCAGGAGTTGGAGGTTGCTATGAGCTGTGATGCCATGGCACTCTACCCAGGGGGATAGCTTGAGGCTCCATCTCAAAAAAAAAAAAAAAAGAAAAAGGGAGTGAAGAAGAATGTAAAAATATGACACATGTTAAAGGCAGACTGACTCCATTGAGCACTGTGACTTAGCTAAAGAAAACAGAAGTGAAAACACACTGAGATAGATGCCCACCTTACAAATGACCAAATATCGCTAATGAGTAATAAGATGCTCAGTGTGCTTACTTAGCTCTGCCCCCTTGACTGTTCGATGAATTTCTTCATTAAAAGGTAATGTGTCAATGTCAAGCCAACATGTGGGAGGCTAGCAAACAACAGGAAAATGGCCTCACCTGACGCTAAGCTCAGGCAGGGGACTGCATACCCAGGAAGTTTTACACGATGCCCTTCACACCTGCAAAACCAAGATTTAATCATTTTCATTATGCTGTAAAGCACTGCAGTCTCCCAACATTTTTTCTTTTGCCCTTGTGCACAATCCGTTCTTTCTTTGAGTTTCATGCCATATTTCACCCCTCCTCAGAGCTGTCATTCCTCAACCTTCTATTGCTCTCAGAAACTTTTAAAGCATTGATACTTTAGTCCCTGCTGCCCCTGTGGGCCAAGATCCAACATTATATCATTCTTTCAGTCTCTCTCTTACCGACCTTCTTCTGGGGCCAATTTCTCAGTGACTGTTAGCTTTTTTTACCTTCATCAAAAATAATTCATGATCTACTTATACCCTTACCTCCCTTACAAACCTCCCATAATGCCAACAAAGAAAAACTCCAGAGTGTAAGCCAGAATCTGCCACATCTTTTTACTCATTTGAGATACAGTATGAGAACACCTGTGATTCTTAACCTGATCAGGTGCCTCAAATTTGAAAACAGATTTTGAGAAGAAAAAAAAAAACGTCTTTCATGTTTAGTATCACTACCCATGGGCTGAAAACCTGCAAACGCCCAGTGGGGTACAGTGTCTATAACTACTCTGTGTGTGTGTTCATGTGTGTACAAGCATGTTGTGATTTTTGCCAGAGAAGAATAAACTTTAAATGGAAGGGGAATTAAATTGCTTATTTTAGGGTAAAGTAACTTCACAGCTCACCCCCTCCAATTTCCCCTAACAACTAGTTTCTTGAGTAAACCTCTAGCCTATGCCATATCTGGTCCTTATCCTCCTAGAATAAAAGCCTCTCGAGACTTTCTAGATTAAGTATCACGACGTTAGGTAGGTAGTTAGGAACAGCTCTCAGAGTCTCAGTGCCACCCACCTTAATTCTGTCCCAAATGATTCCTTACACCTGGGGAGAAGGGAACACCCTGCCAATCTACCAATCAGAACTTAGCGTGCCAACTGCAAAAGGATGAGCACACTGTCCAGCCCAGCATCGGGTACACAGGAGTCTTGATGTAGAACAGCCCCAAAGGGGTCTCAGAGAGCCTCAAAGGAGGTCTGCATCTACAGTAAGACTCTGGTTCCAAGGTGACCTCTGAATTGAGAAGGAGGCTTGACCCAGATGGTATAAAAGGGAATCGCCCAGGCCTCTTTACCTACTTGCCCTGTCAATGGGAGGCCATTCGCTGCCGACAGCAAATGTATTCTGCTTTGTAAACTTTCTGACTCTGTAAACCTATCTTTCTCTTCCTCAGTAAACTTTGTTTCATGCTTGCCTTACTTTAGGGTGTCTGGTCATTTTTCACGAGGACCCAGGTAACTGATTGAAACCCTGCCATGTTAGGTCACAGGCAACTTCCTTGAAACCCAATAGTAGTACAATCATTACAAAGAGATTTATGACTGAAAAATTTTGCTCCCTCTTTAACAAATATTAGGTACATGAAAAAATTAAGGATAAGTGTTAAGCTATATGTGTGTGTATGTTTGTAGGTTATACGTATTTACACCCCTAAAACATATAAAAATAAGAAAGACACATTCAATAAAATGTACCATCATATTTGCACACCTCTCTGTCATTCTGAGTATTACAATATTCTTTTACTTTAGAAAGCCGAAGTTCCAACATGGTTCCTTGATTCTCTCATCAGAAGGGATTAGCGTACAAGTTTTCTTGACCTTAAAAGTAACCTTTAGCTGACAAATGCATGTAAGGAAATGAAAAACAGCAATGTTTCTACTCTTACCCATTTCTTCTAGTCTCTTCTGATGTAAAACTCTTTCGGCTTTCAAAAAACTATTGTTTCCTATCTGCATATGTTAAGGAAAGCTTTAAATAATTGAGGTGCTTTTCTGAAGTGAGCATACATATAAATTTAAAATTTAAGGCTAAAAAATAAAGTATTCTCTTTGAATTAAAGCTAACTTGCTGAAATGATTCATTAATCCTTAAAAATAATTCAAACTACAAGAATATACTAATGAATATTTCCTATATAGCTTGCAAATGAAGTTGAAATAAAATCTACAGAGACATAGCTATCAATATAGGAATCCTGATAAATCATACAGATTCATGATTTTACTGTAAAAGTTCATTAAAACATGACATTTACAAGGTTGTATACATTTCAAGTATATAATTAGGAACCTCACAAAACCAATGATTTCACACAAGTAGATTTTCCATTTCTCTGAGCATACTCCTAAATCCCCAAAGATATAAATTTATTGCAGCAAAGTGTTATCAAAGGAAGCAAAGAGAATATAAAAATTGTGCAAAAGTCGCTGGTACCAAAATAGAGTCATTATGTCAAATCCTAACAAAGTGGAGTTAGGAAGCTAGCTCTCATGCATATATTCCTGTTAGAGGACTCAGAAGTACAAGACAAGGCTTCACCTACACCAGTAACTTGAGTTTTGACGAGAACTTGACTGTAGTATTCCAGCTAGCCACCTGCAGAGGGCGCCTGTCTAATAGCGGTGTCTTCATCTTAGAACCAATGCCAAGGCCTACAGTGAGCTTCGGTGACCCATGGACTTTGTTTTAGAGCTGCTTATATAGACTTCTCTTTGTCTTTAAACATATCCTTTTTGCCCCCACCCCTTGGGGAATGCCTATGAACCATCGCAGCACCTATATCTCAAATTGCAACCCTCTGCTATTTCCAGTAAACTCATTTGTTTTGGGGAGCCTATTTGCCTGAGTTTCTAGAATTGACAATTGGAATGATTTTCTTGGAAACACCAAAGTCCTATGTAGATTTGTCACCTTGCACTTGACTTAATGGTACCAGCCAAATAAAGTCAGATTCATGAGTGGTTCAAAGAACAATTGAAAAATATCAAGAAGTACTATTTGCTTATTTATTCTCTAAGTGCTAATTTATGCAAAAAGAGCCAGCTGGGTCTGGTAGCTCATGCCTATAATCTAGCACTTCAGGAGGCTGAAGTGGGAGGATCTCTTGAGAGAAGGATTTCAAGACCAACCTGGGAAACATAGGGAGACCTTGTCTCTACAAAACATAGAAAAATTAGCCAGGCCTGGTGGCACACACATTACCCCAGCCACCTGGGCAACTGAGGTAGGATCACTTGAGCCCAGGAGTCTGAGGATGCAGTGAGCCATGATGATGCCACTACACTACAGTCTGGGCTAAGACAGAGTGAGATTCTGTCTTAAAAAAAAAAAAATCTACTTCTTTGCATAGATATAAATTATTCACTTTTAATTTGATTAAGACATAACAATGTTTAAAAATCTGAAGATATTAAACGTTATCAAAAATGAGATTTTAAAGAGAGATTTAAATCTCTTAGGAAAAATTAAGATGATGTACAGAGAGGTGGGTAATATGAGGTCCCTAGATAAAACAATTTGTGGTTAAATTAGAAATAAAATAGATCTTTACCTTCCAGGAAAAAAAGGAAGAGATATTAATTAAATGCTAGGTTTTTAACTGAACACTGGCTAGGCATTAATATGCCCATTTTATAATGAAAGTGCCTGCAGCTCAGGTAACTGTCCAAAAATTATGTGGTTTGTAAGCAGGAAGAAGAGATTTAGATTTGCCTGCCCCCAAAGGCTGTGTATCCTCTATTTTAGGAGATTTCCTTCACCATCACTACTTCTCTGTGATGTTCTTCCAAGTATCCATTATGTAATCTTTTAAATAACACATACTGTATATACTGATTTATGATGAATGATGTCAGTAATGGTGTAAATTAGTAGAAAATTTTGGGAAAGCAAATTGGTAATATGTAACCAATACCTATAGAAGTAACTAGGGATGAACATTCTACTATAAACTGTCTATGCAAACAATTGGGAAGGGTTAAAATATTGCCCGGGAAACAGAATCAGGTGCTAGGATGTCTTGAAAATTCTCTTGTTCCATCTCTCTGCTATTCTTTGAGTTCTGGCTTTAGCTCTGAAAATTGTTTCCTTCATAGGGTGAAACCATGACCAATAGTAACTTCAGGCATACACAGTTTTTCAAGATGAAACAAAATCATTTTTCAATGCCCCACACCCAACTCCCATGCTCCAAAACCCTTTAGAAAGAGGCCAAATTTGTCTTGGGTCTCATGACTACCCACTGGACCAATCACAGTCTAGGTAGGCACATAGGGAACTATAATTGGCTGAGCTTGAATCAGATGCTCATCCTTCCGCCTGTCCTTGCTAGAAAAGTAAGTGCATGTAGAAAATAGAAATAAGGCTGTTCCCATTAGTAACATTTCCCCAGGAAGGAGAAAGGATGCTGTTCTGGAAAACAAACAAACAAAAAGACAAATAAATAACTATATAGGCTCAAATATTTTCTCTTTGGCTTAAACAATCCAAAAGGATTCTGGTCATTGTTAGCCAGAAGATTTAAATCAAGATATTTGTTTTATGAATGGCAAATTACACTACAGAATCCAAAGGACATGGAGCGTTCTATACAGACAATGCCCATTTTAATGCAACGATGTTTATTTCCACATAGCATTCCCTATGCCCTTCATCTTCATAATAACCCAGTTTTCATGTAGGTGTTGACTCCTCCAGAGTCACCTCACCCATCCAACCTCCGAGGTGGGCTCAGTTACCTCAGGGAAATCCTATGCCATTTAATATTGTGAACAGTTCGGTCACCCAGACCTAAGCCAATCAGCGAATGGCACTCTGCTGGCCACAGGTCCAGGTTTAAAGATTACTGTAAGTCATGATAGTGAAATGGGAGGGAATATTCTTGAGGATGACAGAAGAAAGATCTCCTGAGTATGAGAGAGAATCAATGAAAGAATGTTCTCTGGTCTGCACACATCTTGATTTGGGGGCACATGAGCCTGGAGCTGCTAAACCCATTTTGTAACCATGAAGGCAGTCAGTCCTGCCTGGAATTTAACCAATGCCCCTGGAAAGACACAGCTAAGGAATTACAGAGAAATGAGGCAAACACTACTGCATCAAAAGAATGGGGCTGGGTATAGTGGCTCACAGCTGTAATCCCAGCACTTAGGGAGGCCGAAGCAGGAGGATCACTTGAGCCAAGGTGTTTAAGACCCACCAGAGCAACATAGCAAGACCCAACTTTACAAAAGTAAAAAAAAAATATATATATATATATATATATATATATAAAATTAGCCTGATATGGTGGTGTATACTGTTAGCACCAGCTACATGGAAGGCTGAGGTGGGAAGATTGCTTGAGCCTAGAAGTTTGAGGTTGCCCTGAGCTATCCTCATGCTACTGCTATGACATTTTAGCCTGGACAACAGAACAATACCCTGTCCCCAGAAAAATTAAAAAAAAAAATCCAAAAAAACAAACAAGCAGAAGCTATCTATAGAAATATGTATCATTCTGATGAAAGTTATTTCTGGTCTTTACTTCTGTTATTTACACTACTGAACATCCCAAACACATAATTTAATTAGACCTTCCTTGGAAACAATGTTAATAATCATCCAAAGAGGAGAGGAAAATAAATTTTCAAATAAATTTGAAAATTATGAAATCAAAGAACTATTTTAAAGATATTAAACAGTACAATCATGCAGACTGTGTAGCAGGATGTTACTTTTAAGCTTACAGATACATGTGTTTTCTCTTTTGTTTCCTGACCCGTCAGTCAGCATCTGGCAGTCACAGGGAGTACTTTATATTCTAGAGTTAGCATAGTTAGGTCTCCGGGGTCTGACATCACTGGGAAAGAGATATTTTACAAAATGGACTACATGGATTATTGATTCTTTAAAAAATAAGCCAAGTATTTTTATGGGACTATTTCTTGGTTGTGTTACACACTTTCTGCCTTACTGGAGAAGGTTATATATGTGCATAATTTAATGTTTTCCTGATCACCTGGGGTCATGATTGTGCATATCAATTGTACAGTGTATAGCAAAGTAATTATTGGAGGAGAAATTTGTTTCAAGCTGCTATGCTTTTTAAATTCTCGGGTCAGTTTGTTGTATTTACTTTTTACAATGAGTTTGTGCGTTTCGCAGCTCCCCTGCCTGGCCCCCTCTGTCAGGCTGTCAGCTGTCATTTCTTGCTGCTCTCTGATGGCCTGTCAGTATGGTCATGCCCCTTCTAATTTTCTGCCTCTAAATTGTTCTGAATTAGAAAGTCAAATAAGCATGCGTTTGAGAACTTCATCTAAAAAAGTTTTTAGAAAGGGTATTTTTCTAATACACTAAGTTCTGGAAGTAGGAATTTGGATTATTTCATGTGTGCTATCCAAATACTTCAGGATAACGTTTGCCATTTGTAAGTTATGAAATCAAAAGATAACTTGAGTGTGAAAGGAATCATAAATCTGATAAATCTCTTAAAGGATTGTTTTGAACAATATTTACACTGAGTTATTTGGATTTTTCCCTTGAAGGTTTGGTGTCAAACGATATGTAAATTTTAGATCTGTGATGAGCCTTAAAACTAGAAAAGTGCATTAGCCAAGATCTCATGCTATGTTTCAGTTCACCCAGAGCACCCTGACATAGTTTCAGTGGTTTTCTCTGACTGACCCAGATAAAGACAGAGCTTGTCTCTTACCAGTGTACAATGCTCACGGTGTCCAGGTCTCAGGTGTGAAAATATCTAAGTGAGCTAGCTCCTTTTCTTTAAAATCATACATTTTTTCAACTGAATGTATTTTTTTTTTTGAAGGTTACTTATTGATCAAATAGTCTTTGAATTGGTGGTAGCTTAAATTGATATTTTTGGACTGAAATTATTTTGACTCTCAAGGGATATTGCTTAATATGACATCAACTCCAAGTAGGCCATCAGGAAATGATGCCTAAAAACTATACTTGATGCATAGTTATCTTTTATGCATCTGCTTTAATAGCAGCCTTTAATCATTATTCTTTGCCAATAAGGCATATGTGTTGTCTCCCATAAAAAGCACCATTCGAAGCCAAACCTTTACTATCTAATCGACTAATTCTAATTTTGCAGTTTTATTTCCATCTGAAATGCAGATTTGTACATTGGGTCACAGAAGAAATATTTCACTTAGAGAAAGTTTTACACGACACTTTCAAAAAATAATATCTTTTCCTTTCTAAAGAAGGATGAAATTTCAATTGCTTTGAAAAGTCCTATGGAGTTAGATCCTCTAAACAAAGAAAGTACAGGGAGTATTCTAGAACTCTCTAGTTTATAAGGAAGGCATTTGCTTCCTGGGAAATATGCCTCCAACTTAGTCCATGTGGATTATCTTTTAAACTGTTTTCATCAGTTTTGCCTTGCTGCCTTCGATTGAAATGAACCTAACCTGTGAATGTTGCTGAATTTATAGCTCTAGTAAAACAAACTCTTCTGGCATTCCCTACACACAATTGGGTTTCGTAGCTGCTTGAAAGATTTGAGCTATAGTAGTTTGCTTCATTATTAAAGACATATGATGCCTGTTGTACAGATTTCCCCTTGGGCAACAGAGCTGATAAAAGAATAAAGAATTTCAAGAATCTGTATCTCTAAAATAAGTCCCAAGGTATCTTTCTGTCATATTTTTAAGTTGGAAGAAAGCTTGCAAAATAATTTCCATTTTTATTTAGCTTTGTACTTATTGTCAAACCATGGGAGAACACAGCATTTACCGGATGAAATTGTGTGCCGTATGAAAAAAAAAAAAAAAAAAACATGCGCTGTTTTAACTTTTGGCCCACTTTTGGCAGCGTTTATGAGACCTTCCTAAAAATGAGAGTCTTCAGTCAATCCTTATCAGAAGTTGTATAATTGCAAAGGGAGAAAATATAGTTTTTCTCCTGAAAGTTTCCAACCCTTCTCTTGAGTGCTTTCTTTATCCCAGGTAAATTTTTTGTGTGGTCAGTAGTGGAATGTTTTAATGGTTACATGTTAAATCCGTCCTGATGCATTAATGTCAGTCCTGTGATTCTGTGACCCGAAAGTCATTGTATTAAACTTGTCCAACTGCCTGGCTCCTTACAAGCAATTCTGAAGCAGAGCGTGCAAGCTGCAATGAGGAATTACGTGTTTGCGTGTGCAGCAACAGGTAAGGCTAATCCAGGTGTGTTCCCATCTCCTGGGCCACCTGGCTTTCCAGGGGCACGTTGCATGGCTGAGAGACCTTCTTATGTTAGTGGAAAGGACAGCAGCAGAAGTAAAGGGGAGGAATTCACAAAGGTAGGACATCTGTTAGAAATCAGCCCAGAGGCAAGAGCTGGAAGCATGCCAAAAGTGGATTTTCAGCTGCTGCAGAGGCAGCCACCGACAGATGGACTTCTATCCAAACATGACCAGGGAGAAAAACACATTCTCGAATAGCACGTAGTTCCTTGAGCAGCCTAAGGTGATGGTGCTAAGCTATACACAATGCTACTGCTACACAGATAAGAGCTGTAGCTACTGCTTTACTGGGAAATTATTAATAAACGCAGAAATTTACTAGAGATATGGTCCCCTAACTTTGCAGAGATCCCTTTGTGTTGTAGAGCTGAGCCTAGTCTTTTATGAAAAGCCTCACTCATACTAAGTCTTCAGGAAATAATTGTTAAATGTAACAACCCTGAACTATTGTTTAATTTGTTTTGCCCGAGTCTATTGCCTACATGGCTATGGAAAGTGCATTTCTTTAACTTGGTCTTTGCCTCGAAATTTCACTTTTAATTATTTCAGTTTTATAACCCTTTTCTGACTGCACAACTATTAAAGGAACAAAATTATGGGAAGTTTAAGGCTACAGTAGGCATCAGAGAGAAAGTTTACCCCTTTAATTTTCTAGATGAGGAAATTATAGCCCATTGAGGAAGAGTATATTGGTGAGAGTCAAAAAGTTAGCTGGCTGCAAAAGCCGGAACTGAAAATTAGGTTTTCTAAGTCCCAATATTGTGCTTTCCATTTTTTAGATAATTAAAATTCTTATTTCTTGATGTGCTATGAAAAGAGAGAATCACTTTGTGTGTATCATTCTGAAAACAAACATTTATTGAGCACTTATTGGATAGACATAATTTTTGTATAAATTACTTCACAACAATCCTGTACGTAACTTATTACAATTTTACATAAATCATACTACTTCTATAATATGTTTGGTTATTGATAAATATAAATATTCTTACCTTTCTGTCTAATTACCCACCTACCTACCTATCATCCATTTATTTTTGTGGCCACAGGAAATAAGTGATGCCGAACTGTTAAAACTTAGCTACAGTATAGGATATGTAAAAGATTCACTCTCCAGGGTGCTCACCCGCAAAGCCACCATACACAGCAAAAATGGAAAATGGTAGGTAAATGTACCTTTATTTACAAAATTTTACAAAGCATTTACAAAATATTCTCTTCATGTTGGCCACCTCTTTGTGATATTTTGTATTTCACTCAATAAGCTGACACAAATACCCAGAAGTTAAGTAAAAAACAGTCAAAATGCTAGTATTAAACCATAGTATCCGGGAATAACATGCAACACTTTAATTTCAAAAATAAACAATCAAACAAATAATACACATAAACACAAGTAACTTAATGCATACTTAAGCACGTCAGCAAATATGCACACATTTCAGAAGATTATTAAGGATTTTGTTGTGCTAAAACTGTTGTTGATTTTTTTAATTGAAAAGCTAAATCATAGTAGTCTATGTATAACCACAACAGAGCGATATTTACAGAGGCTCAATGATATAAACAGCAAGTGCGTTGAATCAAACACTGTGGTACAGGTATATGTAGCTCCATTTGGTGGCTAGGGGTAGAGAATGTGGGGTAGTAACAGAAGAACAGACAGTTTATTCATCCAGGATCAGAACAGGCAGGCACAGATTCCATCATTAAATTGTGAACAGTCTAAACTCAGTGGGGTAAAAACAGGGGTAGAAAAAGACAACTTGTTCTGGAATCTCCTTTAAACCTGCCCTGTCAAATCTTCCCTCCTTCCTTTCCAGTTACTTTCACGTAGAAGAAAAAGTTAATTATGACTACTTCCAGGTATTATTTCCAGACAACTCCAACTTAAGCCCCCTGAGTCTTTTCTCATTCAAAATTGCCCTTCTCCCTCAAGCCCATGTTGTCCCAGGCTTGGCTCAGAGACTTATGATGGTTAAGAGGTTGTAACATCTGTCCTTTCACTCCCCATATTTCCTGGATCCTCTGGAGGAGTAAGGTGCTTAGGGAAAAGGCGGCATCAGTTTTATGTCGTCATTGGTGCTTTTTTTTTTTTTTTTTTGCAGTTTTTGAGTGGGGCTGTGTTTGAACCTGCCACCTCTGGTATATGGTGCCAGTGCCCCACTCCTTTGAGCCACAGGTGCTTCCCCATTGGTGCTTTTCTTATTCAGCCACTGATATCTTCTGGGTGGCTGGTATTCACAGGTCAGCTCTCTTGAGAATCACATTAGTGGCTCTTTTGGAGGGTCTGTGGGAATCTCCAACCCACACCATTGCCTGAAATGAGAAATATGCTGTCTGGTCTCATCTCATGACCCGAGCCCCTCACCTGATCCTCACCTTGCAACATATATTCGTTTTCCCGCAACCCTCTATCATGCTCAGTGGAACTGGATGCACCTGGTACACAACAGCCATTCTGATACTTTCCTTGTATCCTTTCCTTGACCCCGGGTGGGATCTCCTATGCCTAAGACCATGCCTCCTTATTCCTTCACTTACTTTTTCATTTGCCTAAAGCACGTCCTCAAAGACCTTCTAAAGACAGGGCTTATTGGAGCTAAAATTTTTCAAGTCCTTCCATGTCTGACACATTTCTAGTAACCACTCATTTTATTAATTCGATTGCTGAGCATAAATTTTAGCTTCAAAGCCCTTTTATGTCAGAAACTTGAACGTGGAGCTTCACCATCTTTTATAACAGGAAGCTCACAGAGGAATGGACGTAGGATTCAAAGTCTGGTTTCCTTGGTTTCAATCTTATATTTAGCTTCCTGCCTGTATTTTTCACAGAGAATTCACTTTTTTAATCCTATAAAACTCAGATTACCTGATTTGCAGACATCACAGATTACCAGCCACAAACAGCAACCTATGTATGGTCTTAAGACCTGTAATTCGCTTGTTTTTCCTCACATTTTAAAATAAAAAATACTGTTAAGCACACCAATTTTCATTTTCTAACTGTACCAATTTCTGACATTTAACCTTTAAATTGTGATGAAATCTCCCTATAAATTTGCTTAAAATAATACTAAATACAAAGAGTTATTAATTTATATAATGGAAAAACTGAAGAGTAAAGAGCCACTTTCAGAAAGCGCTACATCCAATGGATGCCCTCAGTGCTCACCAGCCTGCCCTGAGCTCTTTTATTCTCTGCGTTGGCTCCATTCTCCGGCGGGTTCTCACCGTACAGAGACCCTTGGATGCCCTCAGCTCAGTAAGTGATCTTCTCTTTCCAATAACTTCTGAAAGAGTCTGTTTGACTGGGTGCAGGCTACTTTCCACCCCATAGAACAAGGCAGTTTAAGGCCAGATTTACTGGAATTGTTTTTGCAAAGAAAAATGGAGTTTTATTTCCCAGGGAAAGAAAATGAATGACGCTGAGTGGAAAAAGCAAACCAATAATAACCAGAACACAGATTATTATTGCAGTTTGAAGATATGAAGGGGTTAAAATAGATAATTATATTAAACTGGTGTAGTGACTTGAGGTAGTTTCCAAATAATTTGAAAAAAAAAAAAACAGTAAAATTGTATCAAGAAAAAGAAAATTGACTAACAACTTGTGAAGCAAGCCAGGCCCTGTCCTAGTGGCTGCAGGCTCCATTGAAATAGCAGTTTGGGGTTTTATATAGGACTTTGAGGAATGTCAGCTGATTTCTGGAAGTCTCTCAGGTTCTTAATTAGCTCTGTTCCCAATGCAACCCACCTGTAAAGTCTTGAAAACAATCTACTTAAAAGATCTTAACTATCCTCATTCCCATTAAGAGACCAGGTCAACCTGACCCAAACCAATCCAAAATAGCCTAACTCATCCTTCATCCTCCCTCCTCGTGTCTAGCTAAATCCTCAACAAAGCATTACCCAAATATTTCTTCCTCTGTATTCTCTCTTCGCCTTCTGTCCAAAACCACAAGATAGCAGAGTTTTGTTGGGGGTAAGGGTTTCCACATAATTCAAGTGGTCTCTGATATAAAATGAATCCTTACAGTCTATTTGAAAACATTGACTCCTCTGTCTTCTCAAAATGTCTGACACATATGGTAGAACATGAACCAATGTGTATGTTTTGATTTTTGTTTTCAATAATGTTTCCTAGACACTAATGATAGAGCCATGAGTACAATGCCATGTTATAATCAGTTTGAGGCTGAGGTTTGGTACTTTATAATGTAATTTTTCTGAAAGAAATTTTAGATCAAATAATTGGCCTTCTGATCTCTGCAAGTATAATTCATTTTTATAGTGATTAAAAAAGTCCATTGAGCTGATTTGTAAGCCTCATAAGAACTTGCTGTTAAAGACTCATCAGGGTTCTTTCGAGAAGGGTCATTTCATATGGGTAAAGAGAATGAGAGTTTAAATCTTTTTGAAGTTATTTTTTAGTTTCTGGTGGAAATCACCCAATGTCCAGATATAAATTAACTCCAGCATCACCTCAAGGTTAAGCAAGCTTGTCTTACCGTCACCTCCTGATCTCTGGACAAAATGGCTTTACATTTCTGTGGCTCAGTGTAAGTGCCAGGATGCATCACTGCCACCACAATAAGCTAAGTGTTATCTTTTAATAGCATTGGTTTATAATAGTATGCTGGAAAATGAAACTTTTTGCACTTTAATAACCAACTTTATTTAGTTTTAAGAATTTACCTTCCTAATTCCCATAGTCAGGGCCTGAGAAAAAATTGGACACCATTCCAGAGAGTGTATTAAACGATCCATTCCACTTGGCCAGCATTTAGCTCACAGACCAGGAAACTCTGTCATTCTTTCCTTACTTGTGGAGTTATTTCACCTTAGACTCTTAACTCCAGAACACATATGATGTAATGGAACTCTTTAAAACGCTGCTTTCTCTCTGGCCATTAGCATCTTTTTTTTCAAATTCCCTCCCTCAGCCTCCGCACCTGTTTGCAGCCCTTCTGCCCTTTCATAGAAACCAATTAAATTACACACAGCCCTTTGCCTCTCCTCTGTTGTCTGAAAGTCCTTCCCACTCACTCACCCACTCCTTTATTTTTATTATATTAAGTATAGTTCTAAATATTAAAAACAACTGGAAAACACTTTTTTCAAGGAGATGTTTCTGAGATGAATAGTTAGCATCATGCAAGCTCTTTTTCTGTCCTCCTCTAGTTACCTCTGTACTAACCTTTACAGATTGTAACATTTTTATGCAGGAAATGAAGAGCATTCTACATTGACAATGCTCCTTAACACAACATCTGTTTCTCTGTCAGAAGAAAATAAGAGCAAGGGACACTAGTAGAAAACTGGAGGCCCTTATGCTCCCAATGCAAAGGGCTGCTTCAAGGGGAAGAGTTCCTTCTAGGGGAAGGGCAGAGTGGGCACATTCTCACTGGCCTCTTGGGACCTATGAGGACTGTGGCTCTCCTGCATTAGATTTGGGGTTCTCCAGGCTCTGACACAAAGGTTACAAAGATATCTCCTTGCTACTGTTTCTTCCTTAGCATCCTGGGTTCCCTACATGTACCACTAACAGGTGTCCCCTCCCCTTCCTCTTCCATCCAGGATTGCTTTCTTGTGCCTATAGCTCTCAGCATTTTAGACTACTTGTCAAAAATCTAGCAGAAACTATTTTTGCTTGTTCATAATGCCATATTTTCTTATTCTTATGTGATGGCATTTCCGTTACTTGTAAACTTGGTCATTTGTCTACTATGTGTCATTATCTATATAAGCAGTAGAGAGCAGTGGGCTAAGAGTGTGACCTTGGGAACACACTGAGATCAAGTTCTATCTCCAGCGCTTATCAGCTGCGTGACCTTAGAGAAACTACTTTAACCCTTCTATGATTCAGTCTTGCAATCACAAAATAAATGCAATTATGGTACTAAATCAAAGGTTATTAAAAGGATTTAGAGTCTATAACAGTGTCCAAAACGTCTGAGATTAGATACAGTTTAGAATTAAGACTTATAAGGAATATATGAGGGTATATTATGTAATTCCCTGTTACAGAGTTTAGGAAACATCTCACTGTCAAACACATCAACAATTCAATAGGGAAAACATACAAATATTCCAACTACCCTGGACAAATAGAGACTCTAAATAGCCACACAGCAATTCAGGTCAAGTTCTGGCATCAGACAAGTTCCTGAAATCAGGTTTTGTTGCCAACTGAGTTATGAAAAACATTAGGTCTGAGTGGAAACTACGAGTCTATAGTGTTTAGCCAAGTATGGGGCACAGAGTAAGTTCTCCCTAAAATACTGTCTGTTCTTACTAATATTATTGTCCAGTGAGAACATTTATTTGGTTTGTAACACATGCTATTTGATGTATAGCTGTTGATATACATTACTGTTTTACCAAACCCCTTGATTAAGGTCAGGACCCTCATTTCTTCTCATCAAGTTCTGATTAATTTTTTTTTTTTTGTAAGATTGTGAATGAAGCTTTCAGAACCTCAGGAGACAGGTGCCAGACAGAAGAATTTTTCCAACAAAATTCCTTTCTTTTCTCGTCTGGGTAATTCTAATACTCAGATATGATCCACATCGATTTCTAATCCCCTCATTGTAGAGGCTCCAATCAGAACTGGGAATGGCTGCCACTCAGCCCTTCACATGACCTCCCAGGCCCTGCTCCATGAAGAGTGGTTTATACACTCTCAAGTTTTCCCCCACACCTGTTCTCTGCTCAGGAGATGACCCACTTGCCTCTTGTACTTGAGTACAAGTGTTGATATCTAATTATAGCAATTTTTCTTCCTCATGGACCCACTAAGATATGGGTGGCCCATGTCTTCTACTAGATAATACATAGTAACAAGTAGGCAAAAATATTTATAAGTTATGAGATAAACACACTGTAGAACATTCCTTGCTCTTGTTTTCTTCCCTACTTAATGTCTTTATTAGGCCTTGGGGCTACAACAGATGAAGACAGAATCCCATCCATGGCTAAGAATCCCATCCATCCAGAATCCCATCCATTGAGTCCACACATTCACAGATGAGAGGAGCCTTATTCTAAGTCAACTGGCCCAGGCATTAACCTCGTATATTTTAAACCCAACATAATTCAACATCTTGCCTGAAGGATAGGAAAAGTCATAATTTTCCATAGAAAATTTTCTATAAATAGTATGAACCCTAATTTTAACATTTGCTATTTGATGATTATAACCAAACATTAAAAATTCTATAATTTTTGGTATAAATAGACTGGGCTGCATTTTTCAATTTTTTATTGTTAAATATTCACAGTGGTATATATAACAAATTGTATACACATATGTGATTTTCTGTATTCAATCTATAACACATACATGCACTCATATTATAGGATATCTGTCTACAAGTAGATACAGATAACAGATACTTCCTATAAAAAGGCTATATAGACTTTTTTCCCCAAGAAACCTTTCTTCCAGACACATCTCCTCTATACACTCACTGAAATGTGAAATTCACTCAGGAGGCCACTTGATTTCCAGCTGAAAATTCCTAATGTTCTAAACATTTAATATGGTGCCCTTTAGGATTACTGCCAGTTGAACCTAAATTCTGTGGCCATTACTCCACAAAGTACATCAGGCTGTGAAACAAGCTCTTAAAGGAAAGTAGTTTCTCAAGCTGCATTATGGTGCTTTTAAAGGGAATAAAATCCTTAATGAGAAAATGAGTCTCCTGAAGCTTCTGGCTCTAAGGTCAGCTCTTTACAATTGCCCTCTTGGTCGGCAGGGTATCTGTTAAGGGACATTTCTGGGAGCCCATTCTGTAAAAGACCCAGGATAAAAATAGGATGGCAGGGGATTCTCTGGAGCTTCAGTTGGGCAACTTTATAATTCTCTGAAAGATTTCCTCGGAAGCAGTTTCCACACAGCAATCCCTGAGTAACCAGCCTTTCCCCGGCTACACACCAACCACAGAAGGAGAAACTGGGTTGCTAAGGAACATGTTGTAATAACAGCTGATGGAACTAACATTTGTCAACTAATAACAGTTTAGTGCGAATACATTTATCAGAATCTTCCCAAGTGGATTAATACATTGTCAGCTTCGGGAGGACTTAGGCCCTGTTTTTATTTATCTGTATTTCTATTCGCATCTAGCACAGTGCTAAATAAATGTTTGTGGAGTGTCAGTTGAGGTCACACTATTGTAATGTACTGCTCCAGGCTGGCTCTTCCAAGTAGGGAGTGAGGAGAAGAAGGGGGATCTTTTCTTAGTTGTTGAAGTCTATGCTAGACACAGAACAAAGCAGCAGGAGACCCAGAGGGTGCCGGACAGTACCTGGACCTTCGCTGAGTGATGATTCGGTGAGATGGGAGGAAATGATACTTCAGATTCAGAATCATTCACCAGCTCCTGAGATCGGTATGGTGGATATTGCTGCGTTAAAGGTAATGGAATCGCTCTAAAAATTACTGTCCATAAGATTTTTGGAGTCTCCATAGGTGGTCTCCATTAGTTGCTGGTGTAATTTAGGTGTGGCTTCCCTGCCTCTAGGAGAGTGATTAGATGGCACCTTGATGATACCACATAGAAATCAAAATTGTCATCATTTTGTTCACTCTAACTTCCCGTACACCCACAGCTGAGGCTTTGGGAAGCTACAATTAATACTTGAACGTTATGAGACGTGAAGATGACACTGAAATGTAATTATATTTAATTTGTAGAATACAGAATAATAACATCCTGTATACTAAAACAGGTAAGAAAAAGGGGGAAATCTCATCTGGTTTGCTAAGCCTCTTCCCTCTCCACCTCGTTAGCATTAACCAAGGCTCATTGTAACATGTGAATTCACCAGTGTGGTTCTCTGGTATTTTACCTTCACCCAGAAATGTAATTAAAAAGCAAATGGTATTACCTGATGATGAAGACAAAGTATGTCAGAAATGGCATTGTAACTGCAAAATTACAGCAAACAGACTCCATTCCCACTTCTAATTTATCACAATAGTGATAAAAGGTCTAGCTGCTCCTAAACGGTGAAATTGAATGAGTTATCAGCATTGCGTTACTTATGAGCAGAACTAATTTTTTTATCCTTATTTCATTAATTATATCATTTGTGATGTATCTTCACTGCCTTTGATGGTGGTAGTGTATGTAGTGCCAACAACATTTGCTGTTCCACTGGGAAGGACTTTTTATTGGAAGCTCTGATAGGCCTCTGAATTCAGAGGAGAAACGTGTAAGTCATAGCAGTACTGTTTCTGATTAAGAAAATGAGATACAAGTTCAGAGGTTTATGAACTTTATGCAGTTCAAGTTTATGTAGCATTACCCAGGGAGAAAGAAAGCAAAAAAAAAAATACCATCCACTTAATTTCACACATCCCCTCAGCCAGAGCCTCTGGGACATGATAAAATCACTGGTGTGTCCTTTCTTACTCTGATGAGATCTTCTATGAGAATTGCCCTTTTTGTTCTTATTCAAGCTAGCCCCAGACACCAACATCTGCCTGGAAGTGGCTTCAAACTTACACTTAACTTCTTCTCTGCTCCTTTCTTCCTGGCCAGCCCACCCAGAGGGTGCCTCAAATGCCTCCCACTCTCAGAGCTCGGGAAACAAGCCAAGACTCCAGCAGTGACCCTCTGATCTGCCCAGGGAAATGTATCACCTGACATATTCCTTTTAGGTGCTTTTATCTTGTTAGAGCTGCCGTGATCATTTTATGAGGCCATTCTCCCCTCAGGTATTGTTGTCCCAGGGGGTCTCTTTTCTCTTTAAAGATTTTCTAACATCATTCTTTCTTCTCAACCCTTGCCCCAGCACTTCAGTACAGCTACCTGGTCCTTCCAGGATCTTTATGGCAGGAGAGGAAAAAGGAAGAACCTTTCTTTTTTAGGGTAACAGCAAGAAGAAAGGCTCAGAGCTAAGAGTGACATCCAGACTGAATATGTTGAATTTTCCTCTAGCCTTGTGATCCTGAGAACAGCAAATGTGAAAGAAATCCCCCTTCCTTTGTGTGCCAGGAGATACTGCAAAGAATCACCCTTCTGCTTTTGACTCAGGTGGGAGTCACACACAGCCCCTCTGTACCTATGACAAGGCCAAAGGCCACGCTCCAAATTTTCATCCTTTACCCCGTAAATGACTAGCCGAATCATTTGTTCTCACTGGTTAATTACCCAAACTTGTTCAATTCCTCTCTTTCCCCTGGTCCCTGAGCTTTGACACACCCCCAGCCCCAGCCAGCCTACGATCCTTCCTTAAGGGTCTCTGTCAAGTACTTTACCAAGGCAAAACATTTTTTATCTACTATCCTACCAGGCCACCCTCTGTCCCACTTGACCAAACCTGGTTGCTTCTAGTTTTGTTTGCTCCTCTTTATAAAAGAAAAGCCCTTTTCCTCCTACCATCTGAGACATTGCAGATCCGGTGATCTGAATATTCTCCCTAACCCAACAGTCCCTTTCTGCCATCTTACCATTTAGTGGTATCTTAGGCCAAATTAAATACCTAGACATTACTTCCTCCAACAGCCTCTCCCTCTCCCCCCCACCATCCAGAAAGACTCCACCATGGCTATTCATGTTTCTGTAATAAAAGAACTGTTGTGGCGATTGGTGAACTACTGATAAGTAGTTTACCATCAAAAAGCCAATTTTTCTTTATATTTGAATTTCTATCTACCTTTGATCTTCTCTCAGATTGGCAATCTCAGACCCCTTGTTGAGGTGTTGGTTTTATATAGATATTTTTTCAAAACCCAGTGATAAAGCCCATCAGTTTAATTCAGAAGAAAAACAAGCTTAGCAAACATAAGCAATCCTTGTTTTAGTTGTTTCAGTGGTTTCTTTCCCCCGCAATAAACAAAAGCATATATTTGCTAAAAAAAAAAAAACCCGTCAAACTGCTACATTTTGACTGAATAAATTATGACAACGTTCTATAGAATAAATAATGCTTCTTCTAAAAGAGTATTGTTGTGGGGGGGCGGTTGTTGGGGTTGTTGTTCTTAAGGAAGAAGATTAATTCCTGTATTTTAAGTTAAAAAATAGTATTTTTTTTTTTAGCACACATTACTAGCTAGGACCTATAGAGGCTTTCAAAGTTTAAATCTTTTCAAATGAAATTTGAAGGGCCACTATTCTTTCCTCTCAGAGTAAAACACATTCTAAATCCTAATAAATTTATTCCTTTAATATGCCACTTGAAGTATGATAGGGCAAACAAAAACACATAATGGGTTCCTCTCGAGAGAAAGGAAAATGTATTCGCTTCTGATGAGAGATCTTTTGATAATTCACTCTTGGCTTCACCACTTGATTTATATCATCTTCCCACATTAATTTGTTTTTAATTTTTTTCTGCATTCAAAGGTTTTTCTCATTTCAGTGGCATAGACGTGACAGATGAGCGTGATGAACTACAGACGGGAAGATTGTAACTCAGATGAGGAGATTCAATTGCTCCACAGTCTCAGAGAATCCATGCGAGAAACAGAGAAGTCGGGATTTCCGGGGGCTTGATCAGAGTATTTTCAAAACAAGTCATGAAGTCAACAACAACAGAAAAACCCTCAAACCTAGTGTATTTCTTTAGCCAACACAGAATGGCTCCCTGGAATGTATTTTTTTCCCCAAGTCTTCACCCAATTTAACTGTAGACTCCAGAAGTGATGATGAGGTTATAGAAGTGCTATAAAATCCATTCTTCATTATAGATCTTGAGTTCAAAGAATTTTCCTTTTATAAACTTGATTTTATTTTAGGAAAAAGTAAACAAATTATTTAACTGTCTTCAGTGAAAAAGGGAGGCAGGATAGATGACAATGTTTCAAGGTGAGACTCATTGTTTTTAAAAATAACCCCTAATGCCTTTACAAGTACAGCCTGTGTGTGTCCCTCTACCTCAAAGCTCAACTACTTCATTTCTATTCTGTTTTCCACCAGTCAGGTAAGAAACCACTAATTGTATCATTTTTCTTTATTCTGTCTCAGTAATGGGAAATACATTCCGTAATCCCTTTTCTCCATGATTAAATGGCATTAGTATATTTCATGTACTTTCTCAATTGTCCTTTAATTTCAAGGTATACCCTTTACGGAGATGAATAATTTGAGGGAAGGGTCCTGGTTAGAGTCCTGGCATCCCAGCTCCACCTTCTGGGTAAGTAAGGGTTATTACATGTCAGTTTCCTTATCTGCAAAATGGAATTCTCATGCAGATGAAATCGAGTCATATATTTAAAGCATCTGATGCTGGGGAAGCATTCATTTATTCTTCCATATTTGGTAGTCATTTTCTTCCCCAAAGTAGCTGCTAGAGAAGTCTTGGTGCTGTTTTTGGAGTAAGTTCGCCTCATGAAATAGGAAACCAAGGCAATTCATTTTCTTCACCTTGCAGATGTACCTTCCTTATGCTTTCCCCTGCATACGCTCCAAGGAATTTTCTTCTAGCACGATACTTTGGGGGAAGCAAATTACTCAGGAATTATTCAGGTAGGAATAGGAATACTTGGGGTAGTAAAATCTGTTGGGGGCCTGGCATCCCGGTTTCCCGAACCCGGTTGACCTGGTTTGATAACTCTCAGCTGGTCTAGAAAGTTCAATCCAGGCACTGAGGAAGGAATCAAAGCGAAAGTAGGCGGAAACCGAAAGTAAAACTTAAAACTGGAGCAGCACAGGCCGTGTGAACCGAAGCAAAAGTAGCCTGCACAAGTTTCAATAAAGCAAAAAGAAATTTTATTTAACAACAAAGAGAAAGCTTTGAGCACTTCCAAAGAGAGTCAGCAGTGGGTCTCTCTCATGAATGAGAAGAGGGGGCAGAGAGAGGGAGATGTAAAGCAGTACAGAGGTATAAATACCCTCTTTCTCTCTGTTTGAAATTGGTTACAATCTCTCACTGGCCTCTCTGCACCTGTGGGCATGATTGTCCTTTTCTATTGGCCATTGATTACCTAGGTGACCTCGTACCCACATTCTTTGCCCCTTTTTGACAAGAACTGCTGAGTACTGATGACAAGTGTTCCCATGACATTTCTGTATGTCCTTCAGACCTCCTTGTCCCTCAGGCCAGGCTTCTAACCCATCTACCTTGAATCTCCTTTGTGTCCCTTCTCAAAAATCCTCAGGAATAAATCAGTTTACCTAATTTGGTAAATATCATCCCTGGAACCATTCTTGTGTTCAGATATCTGAACTAGAAGCTTTTGGCTTAAATGAAAAGATCTTGAAGTAGCAACTACTGCAAGGTATGGCAAATGCTATTCCCATTAGATGTCAGCGTCCTCTCAGCCTTGTCATGGGCATTTCCGTCAAGCAGAAGTCATCAGGTCATTCATTACAGCTTACAATGGGAGATTCAGTACGATCTGTAACGTTATGCACTGTAGTCTTCAAGTTTATGGTCCTGTCTGGATTTGACCACCTAATTCTTGTAATTTAATTTCTACATGGCCTCATGTTTTCAAAGCTTTCAGATAAGTACAGCATTCCTTAGCAACCCTCCCACACAACTGACTCATTTAGATGTGTTCTATGAAATTGCATGTGAATGTTTCTTGAGAAGCTTTTATCTTGTATTTTTTTTTTACTCACCAAGATCTGATATTTTCCCGCTGAAAAATGACCTGCTAATTAATGACTATCAGTGTGAATTTGGAAGATGCTATTTACAAATACTGTTTTAGTTTTATGTGTCAATAATTGAATAGAGTATTTCAATAAGAGACATTCACCATGTTTTGCTACATGGATTTTTAAAAAAATCTGGATCTCATATTTTTATAATTCGTTGGTTAATCATCTGTGCTTTTGAAATGTGCTTTTTAAATTCATGTATGTGTCTTAATTACCAGGATTCTTTTTTTTTTCAAAGAAAAGTGTGGTAATATATTGACCCAAGTAGAATGCTCTAGTCGTTAAATTTATATTAAGTACTACTATGCATATGTTTTCATTAATTCCCATGACAACCTTGCAAAGAAATTCATTTTGTGAAACAAAAAATGGGGAGCTAGAGAGTATTCCTTGCACAAGTTACACCACCAGTCACCATCAACACCGAACCCCAACCCCGTCATCCCAATTCCAGCACTAATCTTTGTTCTTTATCTTGTTTCTTTATATACGTACAAATGCTATGTATTTGTTGTAATTACATAGTTTCTGGTAAAAAGCCTTAAATAGTAGTTGTGGAAAGAATAACAAATAGTAAGTACTTGATAGATAAATACAGGGATATGTATGTGTTACATCTCTATATTGTATTTTACATTTTTACATTTATGTTCTCATTTTAAAAAGGCAAATGGCCAGACTAATTCCTACATGGGGAAGAATTTATCACATCATATTCATGTCATAGTAGTAGTAGGTGTGGGGTTGGCTATTGTCCATGGCACTATAATGGGGACAAATTTCAAACTGGAAGGGAAGGTATGCTGTGTGGTATTTAAGCTGTACCATGTTGAAGCACCCACCCCTTCCATGCCATGATCAGGGTCCAACCCTTTGTAGCTGTTGTTGTTTTAGTTAGTGCCCCCTCTGCTGTCTTGGTTTGGGAAGCACCAGCTTTTCTCCTGACTTTATCACAGACTCGAGTCCATCTCACTGCTATAGCTAACATGATCTGGTAGGTAGGAGACTTGTTCACCACCACAGCACTTTACACCCATGATTTGCCAAAAGCACTTGCATATTCCAAGTTTCCATGAAACTTTGTAGGAGACCAACATGCAGAAAATGAGTTTGAATATATTTATGTACACTATTGTTTGTATCATTATTTTATATGTGTTCATAAAACTTGCCATCAATAACATTTCTCCTTGTATCATCTTTGAGTTCATTTTTTTTAAACTTTTGTTATCCAGTGGAGGCAAATGTATAAGATTTCAAAGAAGAAAAAGATGATTCAAGAGGGAGAATAGCCATGATAATGATAACAATGATAAACCAGAATTAGTATTGAAATTACCCTTGCTTTATACTATATTTTTGTGCCAAGAAAAGCCTAATTCATTAAGAAAGATACAATGAACAGTCACCTACATGGTATGATGTGAGAGTATCAGGGAAACAACTTTGTTCTTCAAACACTCCCTTTTCCATTGACTACGCTTTGCAAAATCCTAAAGTAAAAGATTGTTCTGTTTAATTAAAGGCTTAAAATGACATTTCTCCTGGGAGGGCTTACAGTGAGCAACTGTCAATCCCTTTTATGTAAAAGAGTTTCTGAAAAGTTAATAAGAAAAGGAATTTAGAGGGGGCAGTGGCAAGGAGAGCCTCTGTAAAGAGACTGCAGAGTTGCACAGTATGATGAGAGCAGCCATTCAGAAGGAAAATGCAGATGATGTCATTAAGGACACACCGCCTGTTCACAGGTTTTTCTACACCTAGTGCTGTTTTCACCTATGACTTGCTGGATGGCAGTTTCTTATTCCATTTATAAAGTTTACGTATGTTCAACATCTGGATAATTATTGAAAAATTCAATCAGAGCCTCAATATATGTGGGTATTTGGAAGTAAATGGCTAATCAACTATTGTTTTTTTAACCTTCTTTCCAGATGGAAAGAATCACAATCTCAAATGACATGCCAAGATCACCCAGAGCATTTTAACTCAATCTATTTAACAAAAGAATAAACATGGAAATAATAAATGGAAAACATGGAAATAAATTTACTCTAAACTGAATATCACAGGTAAAAATATGGGGCCATCTTGTTCAGCTGAGATTACATGTGATTTCACTGCTACTATGTACCCCTGGGGGATATGAAGGCAGCAGGTAAATTGATTGCTTTCCATTCAATGGAAGTCAATGAGTAAAAATGTGGTGTGATAGAAATGTTGTATATATTTTGCTGAACAATTTATTGCCTTTTCTTACTTGGCCATAGGCTCCTTTCTGTTTTTTTTTAAAGGCACCAGTGTGTTAATCATTTTCTTAGATATAATAAAATTCGCTCATAATTACCTAGGTAAAACCTAGAGCAATCTTGGTGTATCTCATGAAATCCAAGGGCAATTGCCAGGCTCTACGAGAAACTAAAACTAAGAACAACCAAACCAAGGTAATCAAGACAACAACCCAGAAACCAAGGCAATCAATTTATCGGCATCCCTCCTTTTTTTTCATCAGCGTAGGCTTTTAATTCTGTTTCCCTCTGAACCTTACTTTTCTTATGCTTTCCCCATTGCTCAACAAGCCTGGTAAGTAGCCAAGGTTGGCTCAGTTCTAATTTCATACGTTATACAGAGTCCAGCAACCTAAGCCAATAGGAATCGGTTGCAATTTAAAATTCTTGAGAGAGTTGGCCTGACCTGGGTTGGGCTTTATGCATTTGTAATCTCATCTCTTTAACATCACTTGGGCCAATTTTTAAATTATCAAGAAATTTTACAAATTGCCTCATCTTTATATTTGTCTTTGTGTGGTTTTTTTAGAGTTAATTACAGAAATTTATTAAGAGTATCTCCAAGCAGACGGGCTGCCACTGAGAATGGAAAATGGTGACAGCCTTGTCTATGTATTTTGAAGTATAAAATTATTTAAATTGGTACATGATGTCATTCTGGTTATTTTCTTTCAAACCACAGTAGTCATCCTGATAATCTAAGGACCATTGGTATTTGTTCATATTGTTATTTATCCAATAGTTATAGGTGGATATTGCAGCCTCTTCAGAATAACCACTTCATGCCTTTTTAAAGTTATTTGTCAATGACTTATTTACAACAGTACTCATGAAATTGTGAGGTAAAGTCTCAAAATTAAATCTCCAATTTTTTTGTGGCACCAATTTACTTTGTTCTAATAATTTTACCAGATTCAATCTGGTCTTTCCTGTGTAAAAATGAAATATTAAAAAACTCTACAATATTCCTACTCATAAGATTTAGTACAGTTATCATGGTGAAGCAAGTTCATTGTGTACTGGTTACCAATGTATTTGAATCTGGTGAGACAGAACACCCATGTGCACAAGTTGTATGAAGCGGGTTTACTACTTAAAGATAGGCAGCAAAGGATGACAGAAGTCTGGGATTCTTTTCAAGCCAGTTCCCTGAAGCTCAGGAAAGTTGTCCAGGGCAGATGGAGTCACATCTGCACATTCCCCACTTGCACAGCAGCTGATGGACCCTGAAAAGCAGCTGACTTTGGGTTTTATATCTTGGGGCCCAGTGAGTCATTGAACTAAAGCATCAAAGGACATCCTATTTTCATAGGTGGGGGTCAGGCGACTGGAAAAGATCTGAGTTTTTCTGTCTAGTCCGTCTCTATCTTATAATGTTTCATTCCCAACATAGTCTACAATACTTCTTCTTTGTCTTCTTCTTCTTTTCTTTGTTTTTGAGACAGAGTCTTACTCTATTGCCCAGGCTAAGGTGCCATGGCATTGGCTTAGCTCACAGCAACCTCAAAGTCCTGGGCTCAAGTGTTCTTCCTGCCTAAGCCTCCTGAGTAGGTGGGATTACAGACATCCACCAAAATGCCCAGAGATGTTTTTCTACAGATGGGATCTCACTGTTGCTCAGGCCAGTCTCAAACTCCTGAGCTACCTGCCTCAGTGTCCCAGAGTGCTAGGATTACAGATGTGAGCCACTGCACTCATCTTTCTACAGTTATTCTTGAAAATTGCAAGTGAGAAAGAAATTGGGTTTTTCCAAGACCACTTAGAGAACTTTCCTTCAGTGAGCTCATTGTGAAGATGTTACCCCACAATTTCCCCTGTGCAGGCCTCTTGCACAACAGAAAAAGACCCTCCATCCTCCTCCACAGCACATGAGACATGCCAGATTGGATTGCTTATTAATGTTTTTGTAACTGATTAATTTTCTTTCTTGGCTTAGGCAATCAGCTTTCAAAGGACAGGAATTCCATCCTATTCAAGTTTATATCCTCAGAGCCTACTTAACACGGTTATAAGTACACAGTACAGTAAAAGTCAACAGTCATTTAGAAATAGTGAAATGTAGCACAAATGGCTGGAGTATTATATTATGGTGCTCTGTGGTCAAAGGGAGTTCATCCTATTCATAGTTACAAATTTACCCAGAAATTACTATTTATCTCATATATATATATTTTTTTTCTTTCTTTCTTTCTTTTTTTTTTTTTGAGACAGAGTCTCCCTACCAAGTCACCCTCAGCAGAGTGCTATGGCGTCACAGCTCACAGCAACCTCAAACTCCTGGGCTTATGCAATTCTCTTGCCTCAGCCTCCCAAGAAGCTGGGACTACAGGTGACCACCACAATGCCCAGCTATTTTTGGTTGCAGTTGTCATTGTTGTTCAGCTGGCCCGGGCCAGGTTTGAACCTGCCACCCTCAATGTAGGTGGCTGGCGTTGTAACCACTGTGCTACAGGCACTGAGCCTCTTTTCACGTATTTTAAAAGACTTCAAATATGTAAAAAACTCAAATAATATAGGAGTTTTTATATGAAACAGTACAAATAACTGTTTTATAAAATAGAGCTGTGTAAAAATTTGCTTGACAGTTGAGATATTGACATGTGTTATAGATTAATCTATATTATCATCTTTGTAGTGAAGAGAAGGAGTTAACTAGTTGGTTTCAAAAATATTAGCTTAAGAATCACATTGTTTTTGACCCGAACTTCCTATGCTAACCCATGTTATATTTTTAGAAATCACCTTATAATTTTCTTAAGTTGTAATGATAGGTCAGAATACTTTAATGGAAAGTGAACACAAAAAGAAAAGTGAGGTATAATAGTGTCACATTTTTAGTCACATAGTTGTCAGTGAAATACATTGCAGCGTATTCCAGTTTAACAATTCTTTTCTGCCTTTCTCAATATCTTTGGGCTGAATATTGAGACTTGCTGGCTTTGTTGCCACCCACTCCTATTTCTGTCACGTGTTTGGGCACGTTGGGAACGTACATGACCTTGTGTTGTTCCGATCTGCTGGCTTCTGTGGCCCCAGATGAGGTGTGATAGATGGTGTTGCTACTGGAGGCCTTGGCATCCACCCTTGTTCCATCTTCTGTAAAGTGTATAAACATCCTCTCTCTGTGTAAGGAAATTCCTAGGGGTCTGGTGAATTCCTCTTTCAAGGACATACACCTTGGTTGTTTCTAGGATTCCTGACCCTCAGATATCAAAGTCTCTGGCTTTGGCTTATCTGCCTCATACCCACTAAGCTGTCACATGAAAACTGGGTTTCTCTCATATTTTCTTCAGGCTATGGGGAATGAATAAGTCTCCTCCCTGGGTTCCGCTCTCTGTCTGACCACACCATGCCATCATTAGTATTTTGTGGTAGCTACCTGGAATTATCAGGCAGCTTCTTCAAGGGGTTTTGGAATTTTATGATCTATAAAATGAAAATGAGAAAACATTTCTTTATTTATATTGATGCTCCTAACAAACTCTTCTCAAATTTTGATTCCTAGGCAAAAACAATACTCACTACCTTTTGCTCCCACTTTCTTTTGTGTGTGTGTGTGTATGTGTGTTAAGACATTTATACTCTACATTTAGAATGATTCACGTTTGCCCTTGTAAGATGAACCATAGGCATGGTCCCACCAGTCACCTGACACCCTCTTTCTCTAGGATAATTCCACTTGAGGAGCCTGGATTTTAGAGCACATTATCCCTGACCTTAAGTCTTAAGAGAACAGAGGTTAGAACCAT
>CAUYQV010110397.1:0-16188 GCA_963574575.1 Galagoides demidoff
TAGAGTGCCATGGCATCACAGCTCATAGCAACCTCCAACTCCTGGGCTCAAGCGAGTCTCCTGCCTCTGCCTCCCAAGTAGCTGGGACCACAGGCGCCCACCACAACGCCCGGCCATTTTTTTTTTTTTGGTTGCAGCCATGGTTGTTGTTTGGCGAGCCCAGGCTGGGGATTCGAACCCGCCACCTTAGGTGTACGTGGCTGGCGCCTTAGCCGATTGAGCCACAGGCGCCGAGCCTTCTATTAGTTCTCTTAACAGCTATATAATAATCCAGTGTGTGAATAGACCATAATATACTTAATCAGATCCTCCTGATAAATATTCAGGCTGTTTCTTTAGTGTGTCTGTTGGAGAAATGTCTAGAGGTGAGATTGATTTGATAAATGTCTCCAAATCACCTGCTTTACTGCCTATGCTCCATCTGGATCCTCTTGTGTCTTTTATGGTTTTTGTGTGTTTACCCCAAATTCTGTGTGTTTTCTTTCTTTTTCTTTGCAGTTTTGGGCTAGGGTTCGGGTTTGAACCCACCACCTCTGCTATATGGGGCCAGCACATAGGCACCGCCCTGTGTGCTTTATTTCTGAGGGTTCAAAGCTGTGACCTTCTTTGGCTAATCTTGGGTTACTGGACTTCCCTTGTTCATACAAGCCTGCACTACCTAGCTATTAAGTCCCAATGACAGACTGGGACAAAAGTGTGAAAGCCCAGTTCCCTTCCCTTGAGACACACAGACTCAGAGGTCTGCTTTATATTCCAGAGGTCCCTGTGAGATCTGACCAAGGCTGGGACTTTGCCTAAAACCTTGCTGTGGTTGGCAGCAAGCTGGCCCTAAGATGCTTGCCAGCTGGTATTCACATTCTTGTGTAATCCCCTCCTTTTGAGTGCAGGCTGTGATGAGATATCACTTCCAAGATTAGGTTATAAAAAGACCATGGCTTCTGTCTTGGGCGGGGGGCTCTCTTTTGCTCTCTTTCCCTTCCAGATCTCGCTCTCTAGGGCAGGCAAGCTACCATGTATGAGTAGTCCACGTGGCAGGGAATTGATATCTCTGGCCAATAGCCAGTGAGGACCTGAGGCCTGTCTATGCTCACAAGAATGAACTTAGAAGTGGGTCCTCCCTGAGTTGGGCCTTGAGATGACTGCAGTCCTGGCCACACCTTGACTGTCTCCTCTTTAGATACCTTGGGCCAGTGCCATCCATCTAAGCCACTCCTGGATTCCTGGCCCAGAGAAATTGTGAGATAATCAATGCTTGTTGCTTCAAATGCTAAGTCTGGGGTAATTTGTTACGCAGCAGTAAGTAACCAATGCACAAATCTTGCTTGGCTTCCTCCCCTTCCCTGTTCTGCTCCCCCACCAGCTCCCTAGTCCTCTCTAGTAGCACTCTCTTAATAAACCTCTTGTACTTGTCTGTTTCTGGGGAACCTAATCCAACCCACCCGTCTAGGGCTGTGCCAAAACACCGTGCCACCATTTGGAGGGGTGAAGTGTTGCTTCCCCACAGTCTCAGCTACATCATGAGCATCTAAATTTTAAACTTAAATACAGTCTTGAACTGAACAAACCAAGATAATACTAATCCCAAAGAGAGGTCCACAGTAAGGTTTGCATTCCCTGCCCCCCCGCCCACCTCCCCTCCTTCCACACACCCTGTGAATCGCCACCTCTCTGATTTTGCTGAGGCTTGCTCCCTCTTCACCTGTCCATATCTTTGTCCTGCCCATAAGGCCCAGATCCTAAATAGCCACCTTCCAGAAGCACCTCCTGGCCTCTGCAGCTGAAAGCGACCCTTCTCTCCCCTTGAGCTCCCTCAGCTCTCCACGTCTCTTTCCGGTGGCTGTTCTAATGGGTTTTGCCCAACTTATTATTTCTCAAGGATCATCTTCCTGGCTACATGAAGAGTTCTTTGTAGGCTGAGATCCCCCTCCCAGGACAGTGACTGGTACAGAGAAGTTAGTCATAGAGACACTCTGTGTGAATGAACACCAGGACCAAGGGATGTCCAAGTGAGCCAGAGGGAAGCCATCCAGAGCTCCCTCCTATCTCTCCTACCCACAGTCTGCTTGCTCCTCACCCTGGTGTCCCTCAGCGCTGCTCTGGTCCAGACCTCATCCCCTGTGCTGACATTCTAGTACCTGCCTGTGCCACCTCTGCTTCCCTCTCCCCACTCATCTCTTGCTGTCCTTGGCTCCCCCACTCTTTTCCAGCTGTGTAGAGTTCTCTAAAAACCCTCATAGCTGCCATTTTCCTAGCCCCCATGCTAAGGATTTTACACCCTCCTGAGTTCTGTATGGGAAATGCCGTCATCAATCCCATTTTATAGGCAAGAAAACCAGGGCACGGAGAGGCTAAGGTCATGCAGAGGAGAAGGCAGCTGCTTTCAGTCCTTGGCCTAACCTTCAACTTGCCCAAGGGTGCTCACCAGCAGATAAGCTCCTGGACATAGCTTGCCCCAAGGTGTCCTTTGACCTGCTGAAGCTTGCTTAGCCAACAGGCGCAGGCCAGAAGCCGAGAATCAACCCCTCAGGAGCAGCCCTCAGTAAGAAGGGAGGACTCCCACCTCCCTGCCCCTCAGGGACATTGCTGAGGCCTGTTCCATGCACTTTCTCTGAGGGTCCCCTGCACGACTGAGCTGCAGTTGTTCCCAGCAGTTGCTTATTCATGAGCAAACCCTGTACTGGCTTCTTTCCCTTCCTGGACTCATGTTCCCATTCCTTCACTGCCCTGGAATCATCTCCCAGTAAAACCACTTGCATCCTAGTCTTTGTCTCAGGACCGTCTTTGAGGAACAGCCTCAGGAAATAGCAGCAGAGGGAGATATGCGTTCAGACTGTCTGGCTGTGGCTGCTGGGCGACCAGACAGGAACGGCTGTTTCATGGCTCCAGGATTCTATGCACCCCCTGCCACACTAAGTCCCACCTAGAATGTACCCTGTCCGTGCTCACCCAACTCCATTTAAGAGACCCTGCTTACATAGACTCTTATATGAAAATTTGTCTGCTGTCTTCTCCCAAACCTAGAATTCACCCTCCCCTCTGGTATCTCAGCAGACAGCTTCTCTCCCTGTCTCTATAATATCCCAATGCATACATTTGTGGGCTTCTGGTCTCCCTACTACCCTGAGTGGGACTGTATCTTGCTCATCTTGGAAACACCCTGATCTACCAAGGAGAAACACAGAGCAGGCACTAATCCACCTTTGAGTCCACTGTGGCCCATCCACAAATCTCTCCTCTTCCCTCTGCCTCTCTCACCCATTCTACGCCAACGCTATTTGGCATCATTTCCAGGGGGCAGATCATTGCTTCCATCTCTTCACCAGCCTGTTTGACCACCCCTTTGGCGACCTCATGGTGTCTTATCCTCTCTCCCTCTAGCATGTGGTCTCTCTCTCCACAACTCCCTCCCACTTCATTATACTCACTTATTTTCCTATCTGCCTCCCCAAATAGATTGGCAGTCCTTTGAGGCCCCCTAATGTATCTTGTTTATTGCTGTACCCACACTGTGCCCTTAGCACATTGCTTATTACATAGTGCCTGCTAATAGATGTTTGTTGAATGGGTGAATGAATTAATTACTTAAAACACATATCCCTGGATCCCTGAATGGGAGGGCGCAGGGACTGAATTGTGAGTGATAGAAACCCAACTTAAACTGACTTTAACAAAGAAGAAATGTTAGCTTAATCACTGAGAAGCCTAAGTGGACTTTAGGCATGGCTGGATCCAGAAACCAAATAAGATAAGTAGTTCACTCTCACTCATTCTCTTCTCTCTGTGCCTCTCTTTGCCTCTTTGTACATTCTGTTCATATTGGATTTGCAAATTGGCTCTAATGCTTGGCAGCTGTGACCTTGGCAAGTCATCTGTCATCTGAGCCTCTGTTCTTTTCATCTGGAGAATGGGACAACTATAATAACAACGTGGCCTACCTTATGGGTTGTTGTTAGAGCTCCAGGAAGAAATGAGAGTAAATCTCTTAACACAAAACATGGCATAAAGTGGTAGTGTGATAACTCATCTCAGTTCTCCTTGGACAATCTGGTTTTAAAACTTACAGTCTCCTTGGCTCGACGTCCATAGCACAGTGGTTAAGGTGCCAGCCACATACCCCGAGGCTGGTGGGTTTGAACCCAACCTAGGCCAGCTAAACAACAATAACAACTGCAGCAAAAAATAGCCGAGCGTTGTGGCGGGCACCTGTAGTTCCAGTTACTTGGAGACTGAGGCAAGAGAATTGTTTAAGGCCAAGAATTAGAGGTTGCTGTGAGCTGTGACACCATGACACTCTACTGAAGGTGACATAGTGACATTCTGTCTCAAAAAAAAAAAAACTTACAGTTTCACATTCTCAGAACCTGTTGGTCCCAAGCAATCTGGATAGCAGTTACCCTACACATATCAGGGAGGTACTTATACCTGCCATCAGGGAGGGAAGGGGATCTTCAGAATATCCCAGAAATCAAGCTGACACAGGCCAGATCTCTCAGAAAGATTGAAGTGTCTTGGCCAGGACAATGCTGGGAAGCATCCTTCTGGATCTTTGGGGCTTTTGCAATTTAGGGCAATTTGCATAGCAGGAGGCCTGAGAGGCTGCTCCTATCTCTTTTTCCTTCTCTTCCCCCAGCTTCCTGGACATTTAGGGGCTTCTAGAAACTCTGACTACAAGAACATGTGGTTAGAGAAAACCCTGATCCTCACCCAGTGTCACTTGGCACTCTCCTATTGTACAGATGGCAAAACTGAGGCCCAGAGAGGAGAAACAACTGGCCCAAGTCTCATGGCGGGTCCACTCCAGGATTCTGAACTTGTAGATGTGCTCTTTGGATGCGCTTAGTGAAAAAGTCACAGTTTATACCCACTGGAGGACTGGAAAAGAGGGGTGAGTGACACCAATATAGTGTGGGGAATGGACACAGGCTCAAAGCCCAGCTCTGCAAGCCACAGACTTGCTGAGTGACCTCCCCGGACCTTGGTGGCCCAATGTGAAATGAAGGTGATAATCCTGCCTGAGGTGCCCCACAAGCTATGTCTTCAAGACAGAGAGCAGTGGGCAACTCTGGCAGAGCAGAAACAGCCTTCAAAAACTGCTTTAGTGTTTCTGAAGTCTTGGGCATTCCCAGGTCACCCTTTAGGGACCACTGGAAAATAACAAAAGTATAAGTATTTGAAAGGAATATGACATATCACTCATTTGATATACTAGTTATATGTGGTATCTTTTTTTCTAAGACTACTTAAAGTAGATTCAAGACTATTCAAATAAAAATTTTTGGCCATTAAACACCCCTAAACCCAGGGCATACCCCCAGCTGCGTGTGTGTCATATTTTGCTAAACACAGATCTCATCCAAACCCTGCCTTCTGTGATCCACTGTAAACTGAGACCCAGAGAGGAGCAAGGACAGAGTTGAAGTCACACAGAGAGTCGGCTGCAGGGTGAGTGTGGCAGCCTAGAGCCCAGAGCCCAGAGCCTTCCACGGTTCCCACCACTTTGTGACTTGAGCCAGTGCTTAAAGGTGAGGCAGGGGCTTTTCCTGCTTCTGGGTATTTGCATAACCTGTGTCCTATGGCCTGGGACAATTATCCCCCCAATTGTCCCAGTCCAATTCCTGTTCATTCTTCAAGACTCAGCACAAACAGTCACCTTCTCTGGGGAACATCCTTGGCAGGCAGAGCGAGTGTGACTCCCTCATGTGGTGCCCCATCCCACATTATAATGACCTACTTGGGAATCGCTCTCTGCACTGCTATAGGAAGGCCCAGCCCTGATTCATCTCTTTCCTGAATGTGCTCCCTGGGGCTGGACACCCAGGAGGCCCTGAGCAGTGCTGGTTAATTAGAGGAGGCTGAGAACAATGAAGTCCAGAGCTCAGGGTCAGTCCTATCTTAGTCCCAAGAGGGACGGGGCCACCAGGATGGCAGCTTGTCCCAGGTGATGAAAGTATTCATCTAGGGCCCCCATCACTCCAGCAGATACATTTGGCTGCTAGGAAAGAAGTTCAGGGGCTCACCTGGGTCTGTTGCTTAGCAACAGGAGGCTGTAAATGACATAGCTCCTGACACTTTAACTAACCCCTACATGGCAGGCGGAGGATAATGAAGGCAAAGGCAGATAGTGAGACAGAATTAAAAAATGGACCCAGGAATGAACAGAGGCAGAGCCTGGGAAAATGGGACCCTGCAGCAGTTAATTGTCCTCGTGGGGATATAGAAAGGGTCACTGAGACACTTTGTGGCTGCTCTTTTCCTGGGATCCCTGTTCAGGAGTCCTGGGCATATGTTTGCCAGCCTTAAAAGGGGATTTGCTAGGCTTAGTCCCTGATAACAGGTTAATATACTTCCAGGGCACTATGCCTGTAATTCCAGAACTTGCCACTAGGAGGAAAGCAGCAACTCTTTTTTACCTATAATATCTATGAGTTGGCGGGGACCCTTCATTGAGAGAGGGGATATTTATTAAGCACTGCTTTACTTTTGTTAACTCCTATGATCCTCATAATAATTCCATGATGAAGGAGGTATTTTCATTTTACAGATGAAGGATCTAGATACCATTCATTTGATGAGTATTTGTTGAGCTTCTACTAGGAGCCAGGCACTCTTCTGTAGTAAGCAAGGCAGACAATAATCCCTGGCCTCAGGAAGTTGACATTCTAATTAAAGGATAGATAATGAACAAGAGAAATGAGTAAAATTTATGTATGTTAGAAGATTATGTGTGTTATGGAGAAAAATAAAGCAGGAAGGGGGATAAAAGACCAGGGGGAGTTAATGAATAAATGAAGTAATCAAAAAAGGCCTTGGGGAGGGGCATTTTGAACAAAGACCTAGAAGAAGTGAGGAGAAAATCGTATGAGTATCCAGGGGGTGTGCATACCAGGCAGAGATCCTGAGATAGGTGTAAACTTGGCCTATTTTAGATTTGGAAGGAGGCTGGCATGGCTGCAGAGGGGTTGGAAAGGATGAAAGCAGAAAGACAAGTTAGAGAGTTGGCAGGCAGGTCACCCAGGGCCCTGTAGGCCACTATAAGAACTCTGGGTGTTTCTCTAAGTGAGATGGGAGCCATGGAGCTATAAGTGTTGAATTTACCAATATAAAAATTTATGACGCCTAGTTAAATTTAAATTTCAGAGAAAGCCCAAAGAAAATTTTAGAGTAATTTTTTTACTATAAGTATGTCCGAAATATTACATGGGATATACTTATGATGAAATTATTTGCTGTTATTTGAAATTCATGTTTCACCGGGCATCCTGTATTTAACAGGATGTTATCATGTTTCACCTGACAACCCAACGTGGGAGGGTTTTGAGCAGGGGAGTGACATGGTCTGACTTGCACTTTGAGTGGGTTTCTCTGACTTGTGTGTGGTGCACAGATGGAAGAATATTCCAGTGGGATCTAGGAACCCAAGGAGGAGGTTGTTATAAATGATGCAGGTGAGAGAGGATGGAAGCTTGGATCAGGGCAGTAGTGAGAAGGGGTCAGATTCTAGAAACATTTTACAGGCAGAACAAGCAGGGTTTCCCCCAGGATTTCTTGGGGTATGAAAGAAAGAGATGTCTCTGAGGTTTTAAGCTTGAATGACTGGCAGGATAAAGGAACCATTTGCTGAGCTAAGGAGGGGTAAGGACAAAGAGGGTTTGAGGGCAGAAAATAAGATCAGGGATCCAGGTTTGAAAATTAGAAATGTAATGAGACATGCCATAGGGAGATGTTGAGTGGGATACTATGCTAGGTTGAATAAACCTTCAAAATTTGTGTTTATCCAGAACCTGTGAATGTGACCTTATTTGGAATCAGGGTCTTTGCAGATATGATCAAGTCAAAATGAGGTCATACTGGATCGGGGGCAGTGCTCCCTAACTCAGTACAGGTTACTGGGTGAAATACACAGAGGGAAAATGGCACAGCGACTCACAGAGTGAGTGCCATGTGAAGATGCATCTTGAAGCCCAGGAACACCAAGAATTGCTGGCAGCCCCCAGAAGCCAGGAGAGAGGCAGGGAATAGTTTTCTCAGCACATCCCAAAGGAATCAACCTGCCAACACCTTGATTCTAAATTTTTAGCCTCTGGACATGTGAGAGAATATATTTTTGTTGTCTTAAGCTACCCAGTTGGTAGTCTTCATCATAGCAGGCATAGGAAACGAATACAGATATAGAGGTCTGGAGGGGAGGTTCCAGTGGAGATGTGACTTGGGAGATAGCAGGGCACAGGTGATATTTAAAGCCATGAGATTGGACAAGATCAGAAAAGCGGTGAAAATAGATGAAGAAGAGAAGAGGACCAAGGACTGAGCCCCAGGGCCCCCAGAATGAATCGGTGGGGAGCTGAGGTGCCCACAAACAGTGCAGCTGCTAGTGAGGTGGGAGGAAAACCAGGCAAAGCCAAGTGAAGATCGTGTTTCCAGAAGGAAAGTGTGATCAGTCATATCTGTTGTCACCTTTGGGGCGAGTAAAAGGAGAACTAACCTTTGGATTTAACAGCTTGCAAGTCATTGGTGATTTTGATCAAAGCAGTTTGGAGGAACATAGGGAGTTAAGCCTGACTGGAGTGGACTTAAGAGATAACGGAAGATTCTTCTACTTTTTCCTCTTCCTCTTACCCTCTTCTCCTCTCCCCTCTCTCTCCCTTCTCTTTCTTTCCTTTCTCCTGGAGTTGACAGCACTGCCAGGACCTAAGAAGGCAATAAGACCATGGATGTCAGTGTGGTTGGAGCATCATTCACATATAGGAGACTGAGCATACAAGCAAAAGCTAATGGCAGCCAGCTTTTGCAAGCTAGAGAGAAACTTGAGGTATTATTAGATTTGAATTGGAGGTATTCATGTGAACTAACTAATGGTTATAGATGAATATCAGTGAATCTGGAAGCAGTGATACCCACTAACAATTAGCACATCAAATACTCAACTCTTGGTTTGTGAGCCACAGGCACTGCCCACAGCTCTTGGTTTTTAAATGCCATACTCCACTAGAGGACTATAGGACCCAGTTTAAAGTGTCTCCTATTGGTCAACTCTGGGTGATTTGAGCCTAAAAGCAAAGAATGATAGTAACAAATTAAAATATGAGGAGTGATGATTAAGTCAGTGAACTTACCACTGTGCCCTTACATTGGTATCACAGTACAAACAACTCAGTAAGGTTTCATAGCCTTGATGTATCAGTGTCTCACAGCTGTGTTTGGTAGATATGTGGTTGTGTCTTGCTGAGTGGTGGTTCATTATTGTTGCGTGTTTAGGTGAACCACTGTGAGAATGTTGGAGCTTGAATTAAAGCAACGAACAAACATTTGTAAATTTCTTGTTAAACTTCACAAGAGTGGAAGTGAAATCAGGGACATGTTAGTCCAAGTTTATGAGGATAATACCATGAAGAAAATAGCAGTGTACAAATGGATTAAGCATTTTTCTGAGGGAAGAGAATGCATCACTGATGAAGAGAGGTTAGGGCATCTAGTAATGAGCAGAACTAATCTAAATACTGCAAAAAGTTGTCAAATTATGCATCAAAATTGTTGGTTGACTATAAGAAGCATAGCACATCGAGTAAACAGGAAATCTTAACTGAAAATCTTGGCTGACAACTCATGGCTCTTGCATCACCACAATGCACCAGCTAACACAGCACTGTCTGAAAGGGGGTTTTTAATCAGTAAATAAGTAACTATATTGGAACAATCTAATCACTTCATCTGGCCCCTAATTATGTTTTTCTTTATGTGAAGATAACAGAATACTGGAGGGAAGACATTTTAATGACATTCAGGGCATCAAGGGTAATATGATGACAGCTCTGATGGCTACTCCAGAAAAAGAGTTCCCAAATTACTTTGAAAGGTGGACTAGACACTGATATCTGTGCATTGTTTAGCAAGGGGAGTACTGTAAAGGTGACGGTGACCATTGTGATATTCAGCAATAAGGCATATAAAACTTTTCCTAAGATGAGTTCATGAACTTAATTGTCAGACCTTGTACATTGAATAAAATAGAAATCCATCAGTCCATACTGATATAGATCGATAGATAAGGTAGAAAGGCAAGCTCTTTCTTATGGTGCACTGATAACTTATCAATGTAGAAGAAATGATGGAAATAGAGAATCTCCGATTGGTGACCTTCATGGTGGTGGCTGCGTAGTGGCTGTTAACTGATGCTAAGCCCCTTCTTCTTAAAGAGGTCATTGTGAGATAGGAAAGGCCAGAGAGATCATTTCAGACTGAAGGAGACTAAAAAATCATGACGACTAAATGCAATGCATAATTTTGTGTGAGGTTTTAGACCAGAAAAGAAGATGAGACACTGTTAGGACCCTTGGAAAAATTAGAGGGGTCCATGGATTGGACGGGGATGTTGCCTTGGCATTGACATCCAGATGTGGATGGTTGTAATGAAGTTGTACAAGACAGTGCCCTATCTGGGGGAGTGGGGTGTCCAGGATACAGGGTGTCCATAAATTGCACACGAACTTTATGGATACCCTGTATATACACATTGGAGTATTTAGGGCTGATAGGCACCATGTCAACTTACTCTCAAATGATTCTGAAAAGGATTGTGTAGGAGAGGGGTGGCTGTGAGTGTGTAGAAAGGAAATGATGTAGTAAACTGTTAATTTTACTATAGTTAAACTCGGAAACTTTAGTGAAAGGGGGATATGTGGTTGTTTGTACTATTTTTGTAAGTTTGAAATTCTTTCTTTCTTTTTTAGACAGAGTTGCCCAGGCTAGAGTACCGTGGTGTCCTAGCTCACAATTTCAAACTCCTGGGTTCGAATGATCCTCTTGCCTCAGCCTCCCAAGTAGTTGGTATTATAGGCACCCACCAAAATACCTGGCTAATTTTTGTATTTTTAGCAGAAATGGGGTCTCTCTTTTGCTCAGGCTGATTTCCAACTCCAATCCACCTGCCTCAGCTTCCCAGCTAGTGATTTCCACTAGCAATCCACCTGCCTCAGCCTCCCAGAGTGTTAGGATTACCGGCGTGAGCCACCACACCCAGCTGATTTTTCTATTTTTAATGGAGATGGGGTCTTACTCTTGCCCAGGCTGGTGTCAAACTCCCAAGTGCAAGTGATCCTCCTATCTCAGCCTCAGCCTCCCAGAGTGCTAGGCATGAGCCACTGCACTGGCCTGAAATTACGTCTAAATAAATTACTTTTAAAAGTGAGAGAGAGAATGGGGATGGGACGAGTTGGAGACAGCACATATAAAGTGAGAGTTTAGAAGTCTTTACAGTAATTTGATACTGCTGTAACATCCAAGGGTGTGATCAGGGTAGAGACTAAAAGAATATTCACAACAGATTAGAGAAAGAAATCTGATTCTTCATCATGGAGAGTCTCGGAAGCACTGGTACAGACAACTCTTAAGAGTTTTGTTTTAAAGCTCGGCAAAATGAAGTTGCTTCCCTAGGTCTTACCAATAAGTAGCAATATTGGGATTCACACTTAGGTCCCCTGAAAGCAGGGCGGTTGAGACTGATGCCTCCTTGCTCCTCCCTCCCTGCTTCATCTGATCAATATCCTCATCCTGCCAAATCTCCCTCCATAATCTTGTGAGCCTCAGGTGGTGTGCCTCTGCTCAGATATTTATTGAAGCTCTATTTGTTCATTTATTCAACAAATATTTTTGAGCCTGATGCTAAACTGAGCTCTAGGGATATAGCAGTGAACAACACTTAGTCCCTGCCCTCCTGGGGGTCACATTCTAGGGGAAAGACAGACATTAATCTAAGAGCCACACAAAGAAATGTAAAATGACAGCTGTGCTGGGTGCCCATATACAGAAGGGGTCCCTGGGGATCTTAGCGTATCATACTGGGAGTCTGACTGGCTTTGATGGAGGAGGTAATTTTTGAGTGGAGACCTGATGAAGGGTAAGAGTTAACTCATCAGTGAGCCAGAGAGAATGGTCTAGGTGGAGAACACGGTGGTCAAAGCCTGCTGGGAGTGGGTGTGGAGGGGCCAGGACCCACATGAGGTAGGGTAAGGCCAAAGAGGAGTGGGAGCAAGATGAGGCTGGGAGATGAGCAGAACCCAGGCCACACAGGTCCTTGAAAGTCATGAACATAATATTGACTTTGGTTTCTTCTTAAGAGCACTGGGGAGCCATTGCAGGAGTTTAACAAGAAGCAACACGAATCTGGTTTGTATTCTTTTTTTTTTTTAATTTAACTTTGTGCTGTTAATTGACACATAAAAATTGTACGTATATATGGGGCACAGTTATGTTGTAACACATACAAGTGTAATGTATGGTGATTAGGTCAGGGCAATTAGCAGATACATCATCTCAAACATTTATTATTATTTCTCTGTGTTGGGAATGTTCACCAACCTCCTAGCTACTTGAAACTGTATATTATTGTTAACTATAGTCATCCTACAGTGGTATAGAACGCTAGAATTGATTCCTCCTATCTAGCTGTAATTCTGTACCCTTTAACACATCTGTCTCTGTCCCTCCCTTCCTCCTACCCTTCCCAGCCTCTAGTATCCTCTGTTCTCCTTTTTTTGCTTCTATAAGGTCAACTTTCTCTAGCTTCTACAAACGAATGAGAACAAGCAGTGCCTAATTCTCTGTTCCTGGCTTGTTTCACTTACCATGATGTTTGTATTATTAAAAGGACTCTTTGGCTAATGTCTGGAAAATGGATTGTGGGAATGCAAGAATAGAAGCAGGGGGACCAAAGAGACAGTTTTTGTAGTTGTGTAAGAGACAGGTGGCAGCTGGACTAGGGGCTGGACGTGGTGCTGGAGGGGAGTTGGAGACAAACCACTGGGAGGCAGAGGTGCCTTGGCCATAGGGGGGCCAGTAAGGGGCCCGCTGGGGGTGGGTGTGGAGGGACCAGGGCACACGCGAGGTAGGGTTAGGCCAAAGAGGAGGAGTGGGAGCAAGATGAGGCTGGGAGATGAGCAGAGTCAGGCCACACAGGACCTTGAAGGTCACGAACATAATATTGAGTTTGGGCTTGGTAGCAGGGTGCATAGTGGGGTCTGTCCCCTCTGTCTCAGGAAACTTGAGGATCAGCAAATTGGAGGGACAATGGGGAGCTTGATTGGGGACTTGCTGCGAGGCATCTATCTGGAACAGTTGAGTCATCTATTGAACATACAGGCCAGAGTTCAGGCTAAGACAGTGACATTGGCCTCAACTTAGCAGCCACAAGCATCTGAACAAGCCTAAGTTTTATTTGTCTCAGTGCACAGATGGGGGTGAGGTGTTCAGGAGAGATGACCTCAGGCTGGGACAAGTAGAAAAGGTTTTATGGAGGAGGTGAGGCAGGAGCTGGGCCTTGAGTGAAGGGTAGGATTTGAGGAAGGGAAAGGAGGGTGCACCAGGCATCATGAACAAAGGCACAGAGGTGGGAATAAGCATGGTGCATGCCTGGAAAGCAGTGTGTGAGTAAGGCGCACGTGTGTGTGCTGCAGGTAAGACTCAACAGCGAATGTCTGGGCCTCCTCTGAACCTGCAGGCTCAACATGTAGAGCAATGCTGGTCCCTTTCTCCTATCTTCCCTCCCGCTGCCCCGACCTAACAGGAAGGAAGGCCCCGGGACTATCTGTAGACTGGCAGCAGAACCCCATCATAGTTGCTTGGGGCGGTCTCTTCCTCGACTCAGATGAAGCATTTCTGCTTGTATTTGCTTTATATCTTTGAGCTTCCACCAAATATTTCTTTCAAGGAAAGGTTTACACATTACATAAAGCTGAAAGCACCTAACTGTCCATCAGGGTGGAGGATGGATAAATAAACCATGGGTTACTCATACAAGGGACCAATATACAACAGTGAAATGAGGGAAATAGAGCTACTGGGATGAAGCTTATGAACGTTATATTGAGAGAAAACAAGTAGGTTGCAGAAAGATACAGAGGATAATGCTGTTTATATAGAGTCTTAAAACATAAAACAATGTGGTGTGAGCATACACACCAGAGTAAACATATAACAATGTGCATGAAAGTGCTAAACAGTCAATTGTGGGTGGTGATTACCTCTATGGAGGCAGAGAAGGAAGAAGGGGGCCCCGAAGGGGTGCTCAGGGGCCCTTAACGGTCCCCACGATGTTCTACTGCTTAAGCTCTGTGCTGGGCACAGGGGCATCTGCTACATGATCAACTATATCATGTCGTACTGTTAAGATAATTTTTGGTAATTAGTGGCCTAGAGGGAAGAGTAGAGGAGGATCTTTTAGGCCTGGGTTTATATCACAGCTTCCTAGTGTGGCTACAGGCCTGTGGGTAAGGGACTTGACTTTGGATCTGTGAAATGGGCACAAAGAGCTCTTAGAGTCACTTCCTCCTTCCTTCTCTCCCTTCCTTTCTCCTTCCCTTCATCCTTTCTCCTTCCCTTGCTTCTTTCCTTTCAACACGTATTTGTTAACCATGTGGAAGGCCCTGTACCAGCTCACTTATGGAGCTCACAGTCTCGAAAGGGAGACGGGCATGAATCAAACAAATCAACTCATACACAATTGCAAACAATGATCAGAGCTGCAAAGAAAATGAACACTTGTTGGTGACAGAGGATAACCAGAGGCTCGGGGTGGTTAGGGAAGGTATCTCTAAGGAGACATGAAGGAGTGTGCATGTGTGGAGAGGCTGTGGCATGTGTGCTCAGGAAGTGCTGAGAGCCTTCCCCTCCTTCTGGGGGCCATGGCTAGGGTGACAAGTGGACATCTGAGGGCAGAAAGAGGGTCTGGGGTAGAACGGATTATGAATCCAACTCTTTACTTCCTCCCCAGCATATCCTCACTTGTACATCCACACCCTTTGCCAGGTCACCCTGCGGGGCCCTCCCACCGTGATGCAAGCCCACTTGCTCTGGCCAATGGGATGAGAGCAGAGGTGTATGGTGCTGAGGCTTGCAAAGCCTTTGCATGGTTGAACTTGCTGCCTGTATCTCTGCCATTCCCACAAGCACAGGCCAGTCCAGCCTGCTGTTCCCGGGGGGAGCAGGGAGCAGAGGGAAGCCACCCCAGCCAACCTACCCCAGCTGACCCACAGACTTCTGAGCTAATTAAATACCTCTACTTTAACATGGAGACTTTTCTGGCTGTTTGTTATGTAGTACCCACTTCCTTGCTCCAATGATGTCCCTGGATGCTGGACCTTTCCTGCCTTCCCCGAGCCCAGGAGTAGGAGAAGAGAGGTGGTTGGGTCAAGCCCAGTTTTCTGATCTTCAAGCTGCTAGGGACAGGCAAACCATTCCCCACATGGGACCTTGGTTTTCCCATCCATGTAATGAGACATCTGGCCCTGACTGCTAAGGCTCTCATGCGGACTAAGAACTTGGTTTGTCTGAATAAGGCCATGTCCCCCCCTTGCTTAAAACCCTGGGCACCTCCTCATGACTTCCCTAGCCAGGCATTCAAGGCTCTGCATGGCTTCCCGCCTGTCGGCTTCTGCCTCTCAGCTTTTACCATTTGCTCTTTGCTTCAGCCACACCTTTTTCTCTCCAGTCCCCTTGCCACACTGTGCCTGTTTTTGCCTTTGGGCTTTGGCACTCACTATTCCCTTTATTTGCAAAGGCTGCCGCTGCATTTCTCTGCGTCGTGAGTTCTTCTGTATGGGATGTGTCTTGTTTTAGACTAACACTCATTGAGCCCTTGCTGCATGCCAGGGAACTTGCTAAGCCCTTGATGTGTGCATTGTTAGTCTTCCCAGCAACACTATGAGACAGGTATTATTACCATCTCCATTTTAAATATCAATAAATAGAGCCTTAGAGAAGAAAACTGACTGGCCAGAGGCTGCACAGCCAGGAAGTGGTGAAGCCTGGACAGAAACCCAAGCAGCTACAACAGGTGTGAACCAAGGTCTATCTGTTTCCAGAGCCCAGGCGCTATGGAGTCACCCTTCCATGCCTCTTCCACTGGCAGAACTCCTATGCAAGTGCATGAACTATATTTATTCCACCCACAAAATTTTGTTGAGTGCTAAACAAGGCTCTTCATGAGCAGGCACCTCCTCAATCCTCACATCAGCCCCAGGTCATCATTCTTACTGAGCCCATTTTGCAGATGAAAACACCTAAGACCCAGAGAGGTAAGTAAAGCTACTGGCTAAACATCATGCAGCCAGTATGTGGTGAAGTTGGGACACCCACCCAGGTAGTCAGATGGATACCAAGGCCCGAATTCAACTTTCCAGCCACACTGACTCGTAA
>CAUYQV010110401.1:0-23628 GCA_963574575.1 Galagoides demidoff
TGTGGTCCCAGCTCCTTGGGAGGCAGAGGCAGGAGACTCGCTTGAGCCCAGGAGTTGAAGGTTGCTATGAGCTGTGATGCCATGGCACTCTACCCAGGGGGATAGCTTGAGGCTCTGTCTCAAAAAAAAAAAAAAAAAGAAGAAAGCAGATAGCTTTGAACTTTAATCATAAAGCCCAATGTGTAGACTCTAGGGTTTCAGCAGTGCCAGCTCTCTAATGGAAGCAGCACAATATCATAACTAAGAGCCAGGGCTTTAGCTTTAGACATATTCAGATTCAAATCTTGCCCTCATCACTTACTAGGACTGGACTCGTTAACCAGTCTGTGCCTCACTTTCCTCATCTGCAAAATAAAAAAAAAATATTAACTCCACTTTACAAGATCGTGGCAAGCAGTAAATAAGATTCATAAAGTGATTAGTGCAGCATCTGCTGTAGAGTAAACCCTCATATCCTTTATTTATCCATGGAGTAAATATTTTTAAGCATCTAACATGTACCAGGAATTCGTCAACAGAAAATAAACGAGATAAAGGTTTTGCTGTCGTGGAGTTTATATTCTTTTAGGGGTAGGGAGAAGAGATGAACTATAAGCCAGAATACAAGTAAGTCACCAATTACAGATTATAATATATGTTATAAAGCCGTATGTCGAAAGGAAACTGGGGTCTGTGTATGGACAGCAACTTCAGATAAGGTCCTACTGTGACATAATTGTCTGGAGAGGGGACGATTAAGCTGATATTCGGATGCTCCAACTCACATTCACTCGTCCTAGGTTATAGTAATCAAAACAGCCAATGTTTTGTTCAAACTTTTAAAATCACCTTAGCTGAAGCCCTTGTAGAATTATAACCACAGGCTTTTACTATTTTTTTAAATTAGTGACATAATACTTTATTAATACATTTAGCTGATGTTAAGTACTATTACATGAACATGCATTTTTAAAGTTCATATTTTAAAGCACACAATTACTGTGTTCTCATGCCACTTGAGTTATTATTTTAGTGTCTAAATACTTGGTGTTAACTTCCACTCATAGTTGTATGTGGCTCAGCCTTAACCTCAGCTTCAAGCAGCACCAGATCTGAATTGTTCAGGTAATATTAGGAGCAGCCTTCAATTTCATTTCCATTGACTTAGAGCCCTGTTTCCTTTCTCTGTGTATGATAAAGCAGAAAGAGACAGATAGACCCAGGATGTAGTGACATGAGGGCTCAGGAAACATAAAACCCCTTAGGGGTTTTCTGTCACCTGGGCAGAGTGACACCCAGAGCCCTCTCCCTTCTCTTTCTCGTTCAAAAACTACTTTTGCTATAACAACACAGCAAAAATATAAAACTGCTCATCTCTGAACAGCTGATACTTTATAACTTCCCACGCATGCTTCGTTATGGTAATTTCAGTTACAAATGGACTTAATTAAATAGAATGCACTCCTTACAAAGATCAAAAAGCTTTCAAAAATGTCTTTTTAATATTTTTGAACAAAGATTTTAAACGGCTCTATTAAAATGCAATGAAAATTAAACCTGCTTTGCAGGGAAATAAGACAGTGAAACAAATAAAGTTAACAGGCCTTACCTTGCATCACTGACAGCTTAATCCATTGACTTTATTATCTATTACCTTTTGAATATAAGTAAGCCTTTAAAGGTATTAATAACATATGAGCCCTTATAAATACAATGTAAACACAGCTCAAAGATTTGATTCCAATTGGAAAGTCACCAGCTTCACAGGATTTGAATGAGGTAATAAAGTCCATCTGTATTTGATAAACAAATTATGAAGATACAGAACTGACATTGTGTCTGCTGCATAAACCTATCTGTTTTGGTCTCTGTTCCAACGTTATTGGTTCCTCTGAATAGTAGTTAATCATCCTGTCATGCAGAGATAAAAGAATGATGAAACTTGCAAATCAAGGTATATAGAAACTGTCATGTGAAGAGTTTTTTTAAGGCTCCTTCAGAAGACCGTTACTCTGCAACATCTTTAGAGAGTTATCTTTGCTTATTGCCCCCCTTTCTTCGTCTCCCTCTCACTCATCACCTATTTGTTCTGGCTCACAGCTCCGTCTCTCCAAAGAAACTGCCCCCACTCAGTTTATCAGTAGCCTCCGTGTTACTGAATCCAGCAGACATGTTTTACCTCTGAATTTATCTTTTCCTTGCAGCAGTATTCAATTTTGTTGACCACTCAACCCTTAATCACTCTTTTTTCCCCATTGGTACCTATAACCCGGCACTCTCCTAATTCTCCCCCCTCTGTCTTTATCACTTCATCTCTATTTCCTTTAAGGATTGTTGTTCTCTATCTGGCTGTTCAGTTGTTGAAGCTCATCAAGGTTTGATTGGTCCCAAGTCCTTCCTCATCTAAAGCTACACTCCTTAATTTATCTCCACTGTACCCAAGCTTTAATTATGAAAGATGGCTCACAAACTCATCTTCCAGTCCAAGTCTACATTCTGAACTCCAGAAACTTCTTTGACGTTTCCATGTTGACATTTCAAACCACTTCGACAAACTCATGCTCAAAACAAACTCATGATCTCCCTTCCCAGTCTTGGCTCCGTTTAATGTTCCTGATCCCAGTGCACCATCTGTGCAACTCTGTAAGCCAGAAATCTGGGCATCAGCCACATCTTCCTCTCTCTCAACCCCCACGTCCAGTCCATCACTGCATCCTGGTGATTATCACTTCCCTGTATTCCTGGAATCCATACATTCTCTCTGTCCCTACCTCTGCCTTCCCTCTGCTCACCTGCCTGAGGTGCCACAGTAGTCAGTCTGCTCGTTACTCACCTACCTACAATTGTTCCTCTCAAAATTGTTCTCTATCCTGTAATCTTTTCAAAATGCAAATATGACCTCATATGATAAAGACCAAAAGCATTATCCTGGCCTGCAGGCCCAGCATAGTCTGGCCCACTGCATCCTGCTCCAGTCTCACTGCAGGGAACCTTCCTTCTTACTCTCTCATCTGTAGCCACACTGGTCTTCTGAGTTCAGCCCCTCATACTAGCCATAGGAATCCATCAAGGCCAAGTCAGGAGACGGAAACCATACATACTAATTATTTGAACGGAAGAAATGTAATTTTAAAATTGTTAACTAAAACAACAGGAGGTGACTACTAAAAGGGTTAAATGAGGATGATGGATAGAAAGGTAGGTAGGTAGATAAGACACATAGATGATAGATAAATAGCAGTTACTATCTATCTCTATGCTGAAGAAAATTAAACAATAAAAAAACTAAGGACCATGAGAATCCCCCAACCCAAGACTGAGATTCCAACCTCATCCTGGAAGGTGTGTGGCTACCAGAAGAACATGCAGCCTTGTGGTGGTGAAGAGACCCGTCAAAGGGCCTGGACTGAGCTGTTCTGTCTAGAGGCTGCCATTGCCAGAGGCTGCTGGCAGACTGGAGCTGCTGGAAGCCACTGCCAGTGAGGGAAGAGGAGGGAGGGGAAAGTGGCCTTTCTTTATCAATTTTTTCCAGGGCTTACTTTACAAGGCTTAAGTTACTCATGATCAGATGATGCAATTTACTGAAATGATTAAAACATGTGTACAGGGGACCAGGAAACTATTGTAACTAAATGGATTAAAATAATTATTTCAGAACTAGTCTATATTTAATACATCCCTTAAAGTCGAATTCAAATTCTGTGCTGCATACTTCCTTCATTCTACTCCTAAATATATCAAGATTTCACTAAGAAATAAAAACTAAAGAGGAAAAAGGGTTTTCCAAAACTTTCAAATTTGAATACATACATAGCTGTACATATATCATGAAAATCTTTGAATCCAAGTTCATATATTTCTCCCAGGAGGAGAGTTTGTTTTCTTTGAGTGTTAACACACACACACATGCCAAAAAAATAAAAAAAACAGCACAGTTCATTTTATTGTGTAAAATAGATCAGATCACAAACACGTTAAGTATATAAGTTGATACCAAGATTCAGTGACAAGAAAGTTGATTGTTTTTCATGTTGGCATGAGTTAAATGTGAGAACAAGTGTGAATGGGCACAACTTAACTGAAAAATAATTTGGCAAAGCACATGAAGAACTTTTCAAGAAAAAGAAAGATGTGAATTTATATCTTCTTCATCACAAACCCCATGAATTTATAGTAAAAGATTTTTTTAATGTAGAAATCCATAATAACTAAGAAAATGAACAAGGGGCATTGATTTCTCTAAGAGGGAAGGAAGATGGAAGAGGACAGACTGATGAATCTGAGTGTGGGAAGCCATAGCACAGAGTGCAGAAGGAGGGGCCTTTGGCAGGGAGGAGAATGACTGCCCAGCAGAAACTGAGGGAGCTCTAGATTTAGGGTCAGCAGAGAGCATAGAGGACAAGCTTATGAAGAGAGATATAAAGCCGGGAATTAAATGAAGATAGTTTAAGGAATAGTCCACTAGCCCCTTACTACCTCTTTCACTCCCCAGTTAGTTCTGTTAGATACCTAACATTTATCTTTAAGGCAAAAAAGGAACACTAAAAGACAGCCAAAACTGGAATGGGAGATCATAGGGGACTTTGGGGGGGGGGGTTGTTTTTTTGAAGAAAAGCGGGAAGGGAGTGGAAGTGTTCTTCTAGTACCTTAATGACCTAGAGAACAAAAGTCAAAACTCTTTGTGGGAAAGTAGAAAGTTACAGAGTTCTTCAGTGTATTACCCACAATGTTCAGTACCCAGTTTAAACAATCACTAGACATGGGACGAAGCAAGAAAATGTGACTTGTAATAAAGTGAAAGGTTATTCATTAGAAACAGATCATTAATAACCCAGAAATTGGAATTAGTAGAGAAGGATTGCTGCTTATAAATATGCTAAGAATTTTATAAGAAAGAAAAGACAAATATAATGAATTAACAGGAGGAGAATTTTAGGAGTTAGTAAAGGAAATAAATAGAAACCATAGAACTAAAAAGTACAATATCTGAATTGTTTTAAGTCATCAAATGTGCTTAATAATAGTTTTTGAAGAACAGAAAGAAAAAAATAAAAGAATAAAGCAAACAAAGCTAGAGTCTCAGAACCTTTAGAGATAGCATCAAACAGTCTCACATGTTTATTACTGGAACCTCCAAAGGAGAGCAAAGAGAAAATGAAGAAATAGTGACCACAGTTTTTCCAATTGGAGTGAAAAAACAATAATCAATACATCTAAGAAGCTCAGCAAAATTCAAGCAGGATGAATTATAAGAACTCACATCATAATCAAACTATTGAATATTGAAAATGAAGAGAAAATCTTAAAAGCAACTGGGGGAAGGGGGACCAAATTGCAAATAGGAGAACAATAATAAGAATAAAAGTTGACCTGTCACCAAAGCAATATATTCCAAAAGACAACAGAATGAAATCTATTATGTCATGAGAGGTGAAATTGATAATATAGAACTATATATCTAGAGAAAATATCCTTCAAAAATGAGGGGAAAACAATTTTTTATATAAAAGCTGAAAGAATTCATCACTAGCAGACTTGCATCAGAAAACAAGCTAATGCATGTTCTTTAGATGGAAAATAAATATTAGATTGAAAATTGAATCTGCTGAAAGAAATGAAAAACACTGAAATTATAAATATATGGATAAAATATTTTTTTCTTTTTGTAAGTAGTTTAAAAGACAAATGACTGCTTAAAGCAAAGATAACAATGTGTTGTGGAGTTACAACAAATTTAAAAGTAAAATATATGACCACAGGTGTACAATTGACCAGGAGTGAGTAAGTAAAATTATATTATTGCGTGGTTCTTATGTTATATATGAAGTAGCACAATATTGACTCAAAGGACATTGTGGTAAATTAGTCATGCCATCTTGTAATCCTTAGAACAACCTCTAAAATCCTTATTTTAAAATAATCCTTATTTTAGAATTTTAAAAAATTTTAGAGTAAGATATAACTCAAAATAGTAAATATAATCTAATAATACCAATAATTATACTAAATGTAAATGGACTAAAAGTTCTAATTAAAAAGCAGAGATTGACGGATTGGATAAAAAGACCAATGTGTGCTGAATATTCTAAGAAAGGAACTTTAATATAAATACAAAGACAGGCCAAAAGTTAAATGATAGGAAAGATAAGTTATCCAAACAGAAGTATAATAACGTCGGTATGGCTAACACTGGGTAAAGAAAATTTTACTACAAAAAATATTGCCAGAGATATTGAGAGTCATTTCATAATGATATATAGATTCATCAAAAAGGCACAATTTTAAATTTATATGTATTATGAATGACAGAGCTTCAAAATCTGTGAAGCATCATTGATAGAACTAAAGAAAGAGACAATTGTGAAGGCAAAAAGTGGAAACCTAATAAACACACATATATGTTAAATGAAATAAAAAGAGAGAGAATCCACATGTATTGTAGATTTTAACACCATGCTCTTAGTAACTGGTAGAACAAGTAGATTAAAAATCAGTAAGAACTGGGGCAGCGCCTGTGGCTCAAAAGTGTAGGGTGTTCGCTCCATATACCGGAAGTGGTGGGTTCAAACCCAGCCCTGGCCAAAAAAAAAAAAAAAAAAAAAAAAAAAATCAGTGAGAACACAGAAGATATGAACAATGCTATCAGCTAACTTAACTCAGTTGGCATTTACAGGACACTACACCCAACAACTTCAAGAGTACATGGCATTTTTACCAAAATAGACTGGTCACAGAACCATGAAATAAGTTTCAATAAATTTAATAATACTAAAATCCTTAGAACATAGTATCTGACCATTAGAATTAAATTAACAATTAGTAGCAATAGGATAACTAGAAAAATCTCCAAAAATTTAGAAATTAATAAACCTTCTAAATAATTCTTTGGTCAAAGAAAAAATTCATAAGACATTTTAGAAAATTTTTGAACTGAATCATAATGAAAATATAAGCCAATTTCCAGTATCAAAGATAAAATTGATCCTGACCTTTCATTCACTTAAGAGCTAACAGAATAATAAACTACTTTTTGCTAATAAATCCAACAATTTATGTGAAATGGACAATTCCTTAAAAAGTACAACTTATCAAAACACATACAAGAAAAAAATAGAAAATCTATATAGCCCTATACCTAGCAAAGAAATTTATAATTAAAATCTCAAAACATGTTGGTGGTGTAGTGGTGAGCATAGCTGTCTTCTATAATTAAAATCTCAGGCAGATGACTTCATTAGTGAATTCTAATGAACATTTAAGGAAGAATGAGAAGAGTAATCTTAAACAGTTTCAGAAAATAGAAAGAAGAGAATAGTTCCTAACTTATTTTATAAGGCTAGCATAACCTTTATCAAAACCTCACAAAGTCATTATGAGAGAAGAAAATCAAAGAACAATATTACTTATGAATAAAGAAGCAAAAATCCTCAACAAAATATTATCAAATTAAGTGACCAATATACAAAAAGGATAATACACCATGACCAAGTAAGTGTACTTCATCTCAGCAATACAACTTTGGTTTAATATTTAGAAACCGATCAACCTAACTTATTAATTAACAGAATAAAGAACAATGATATTATTATATTCCTAGATAAAAAAGTCACTTGACAAAACTAAAAACTATCAGCAAAATAGGAATGCAAGAGAACTTCTTGAGTCTAATAAATATATGGAAACTCTACAGCTAATGTGATACTTAGTAGAATAGTGAATGTAATTTCCCCAAGATCAAGAACAATACAAGGATGCTGATTCTACATTTGTACAAGGATTTCTAGCCAGTCCAATAAGCCAAAGAAAGATTGGAAAGAAAGAAGTTAAACTTCATTACAGATGGCATTATTGTGTATGTAGAAAGATAATCTTAAAAAAATCTACCAAAATAAATAAAACTACCAGAATAAGGAAATTAACAAAGTCTCTAGATACAAATTTAACATGTAAAAAAAAAAATAGTTATATTTCTGTATGGAGGCAACCAAATTTGGGAAGTGAAATTTTTTAAAAATATCATATACAATAACATAAAAAGTCTAAAATATTTAGGAATAAATTTCACTATAGATAGACAAAATACTAAAAACTAGAAAATGATACTGAGGCAAATTAGAGAAAACCTAAATAAATGGCATGATATGTCATGTTCAAGGGTTAAAAGATGCAATGCTGGCATCGTCAAGATACAACTTATCCTCAAATTGATTTATAGATTCAACACAAGTCTTATCAAAATCCTACCGATGTTTGTTGAAATAGGCAAGTGGATCCTTCAGTTTAGATAATCAAAACAATCTTGAAAAAGAAAAGCAAAGAATACCAGCTTGAGCAAGAGAGAGATCCCTTCTCTACTAAAAAAAAATAGAAAACTAGCTAGGCATTGTGGCAGGAGCCTATAGTACAGGCCTATAGCCTCAGCTGCTCAGGAGGCTGAGGCAAGAGGATCACTTAAGCCCAAAAGTTTGAAGTTGCTATGAGCTGTGAAGCCACAGTGCTCTACTGAGGGTGACAAAGTGAAACTGTCCCTCCACCCCTCCAAAAAATAGAAAAGTAAAGTTGGAAGACACACATCATCTGACATTAAATCTTCCTCTGTATTTACAGCAAGCAAGACAATATGGTGGTGGTGTGAGGACCAACAACTAGATTAGTGGAACAGAATACAGAAACAGACCCACACATGTATAGTCAATTAATTTTTAACAAAGGTTGGCTCGGCGCCTGTGGCTCAATCGGCTAAGGCACCAGCCACGTACGCCTAAGGTGGCAGGTTCAAATCCCCAGTCCGAGCCCGCCAAACAACAATGATAGCTGCAACCAAAAAATGGCCGGGCGTTGTGGCGGGCACCTGTGGTCCCAGCTACTTGAGAGGCGGAGGCAGGAGACTCGCTTGAGCCCAGAAGTTGGAGGTTGCTATAAGCTGTGATGCCATGGCACTCTACCCAGGGGGATAGCTTGAGTCTCCGTCTCAAAAAAATAAAATAAAATAAAATAAAATAGAACATGTTCAGGCTACAAGTAAAAATTATTTATCTATAGTTTCAAAAGTGTTTTTTTTAAAAAGCACTTATAGGACTGAGTGAAAGGAAACTGAAAAGTCAATCTAATTTGAATTTATTCAAAATATTAAACTAAAATTTCCTTTTTTTTTTTCTTTTTTAGAGACAGAGTCTCACTTTGTTGCCCTCAGTAGAGTGCTGTGGCATCACAGCTCACAGCAACCTCCAGCTCTTGGGCTTAGGCAATTCTCTTACCTCAGCCTCCCAAGTAGCTGGGACTACAGGTGCCCACCACAACACCCAGCTATTTTTTGTTGCAGTTTGGTGGGGGCCAGGTTCAAACCTGCCACCCTTAGTATATGGAGCCAGTGCCCTACTCACTGAGGCACAGGTGCCACCCAAAATTTCCTATTTTTGTCTTTTAAAAAGTCACTAATTACAACACCAAAAAGAAACTTAATCATGATTAAGGAAAAACATCAGATCTGTTGCTGCCTGTTTTAATAGAACAATGACCCTTGGAGGGCTGTCAAAAGTGACTACAATAAAACATAAATTCAAGCCTTTCTATATCATTTTTTTTTTTTTTTTGCTTTCCAGCCATAAGAGTAAGAAATCTAGACTTAATTACTGTGTATGGTCTATAATATTAACATTACTCTTTTCCAGTTAATCTGTAATGGGCTTTCAAAAACGTAACCCAGTATTTACACAAATATTTACGCCAAAAAAAGTTAGCTTTTTTTAATATAAAGTATTCAATGAGCCAGATTACAGGAATGCTTTACGTATAATTCTTTTTATTTTCATGCAAAATAAAGGCACACTTAATAATAACACCCTTTGAATTTTGACTTACAGATTTTAAATTCAACTCCTTATAACAATGACTTAATAACTAATATTACATTCATGTTCAGAATGTACAAAGTGCAGCAACAAATGCAGCAAACCTCAAAGCAAGGTGCTACAAAGCTGCTTCTACATCAAAAGACAAGTGTCTGATAGAGTAATTTAATTGAACATACTTTTACAGACATACAGCTAACCTAAAGAAAGACAGACAGATTTAGGAAAGCAGCTACATCTGCAGAGGAAGGAAACAGCATGTTACAGACAGTCAATTATACATAGAACATTTGACAAACACCACAGAAAACAAACTTTGGCATCATTTACCAGGATACAAAACCTTGCACAAATATTTTGGCAAGTGAAGTGCATAAGTAATATTCTGGGGCCCAAGCAGAGAATTTACTCTAAAATTAAGTATTTGAAAACATAAGCATAGTCTAATACAATTACATAATTAAAAAATTAAAAATAAGAAACTTGGAATTACAGTTCTGTTTTAGTAATATGAATATCCCTGATTCACATTCTGAAACCGGGATGTTTAAAAGGATGAATTAAACAAATGAATAAATATTTCAGAGATTATGATATGAGCTGCTCTCATATCATTTCATGAAAAGTTGAGGATCTGATCATTATTTTTGACTGAAAGGAAAACCAATCTACCAACATTCTGCCCTGATCAGGTTATTAATGAGACTACCTCTCATATAGTGTGCCCTGCCTGTGTCAGCTGCCAAGACAGGAACTAAAAAACAGAAGGAATTCCCTGCATGCATTATGTGTATTGTTAGCAAAAGAGTGAGGTGTGCCCCAGTCCATCTGAGGCACAGCAAGTTGCATAACATCATTACCACTTTGTAGGGTCTGCCGTCCTCCAGCCAACACTCCACTAGGCAACATCCCTGTGGGAGTCAGGCCCTTGAGTGTCAGCACACTTTCACTCTCCTCCCTATAGCAGAGAGATAAAACAAACATCAGACACTTCCAATAAGCACTTAGTTAAGAACCTATGGCCATATGCTATATAATTTATGACATTCATTGTTTACCATATTTTCCTCAACTTTAAGACATATATCTTTGCATATTCTACATGTGGAATATGATGATGTGTTTTATAACTGAAGTATATATCATTTTTCCTGAAAAGCTTTGTTAAGTATGTGGTGAGATTTATCATCAGTGGCTAAAATACAATTGAGAAAACATGGTATTTCATATGCTTTAAAGTTCAAATGTCTGATATAATTAGTATTGCAAACACATTTTCAAGGACTAGGCTATTCATCTGTACCCTTAAGCCTGGTCTTCCTGAATTAACCCCAGGAAGGCAATTTGTGGCTCTAGCCCAAGAGACTTCCAGGTAGAAGAGCAAGTTCATCAGGAATACTAAAAAGTATCCCCCTCCTCCTTATCCTGCTCTAATTTTCAAGGTGTAAACTTAATGGTTTCATCATACAAGGACAAGACATACCACAGGTAAGCAACAATAATCACGGGGTCAAAAACCTTAGTTTCAAAGGGACTTGTGTTCCCTTCTTCAATATACAAATGTGTAATTAACTTCTTCACAGGAAGAGCAATGATGTTGCTTTTAGATGTCAAAGAGGACAATGCTTACACAATGAAAGTAATTTTGGCAAAATAAATAATCCAGAAAATAGGCACGCTCTGGGCTCTCGCTGCTGCCCACTGCCTGCTGTGGTGGTACTTCCTGCAAAGCATGTATGCCCAGGCTAGGCAAAGCCACCAGACAATTAGCAGAGCCATGAGTGAAGCCACAGGTGCCCATGGGGATGGTTGGCAAGCCAGATATTTAGAGACGAGTTGCTCTTTGGCCTATGAGTAACTTCTAACCACGGACAAGAATCATTGCTCTGAGAAAGGGAGCAGAGCAGCAGGGGTGATAGTGCATTATTAAACTGCTCTGAAATTCAAAGCCCAGAGAGGAACAAACTTTGGAGAGACTGGCAGGAGTGGGACTATGGCCAGGCTGCTATTAAGCCCATTAATGGCTTTAGAATTGGAGGATGGAAAACAGAGTGAGACAGTCTCTTTTTCCAGAGATGGAAGATTAAACAGCCTCAAGATAGACCCCCCAACAATATGGTACTTCTAGGTCCTGGCCAAATGAAGAGAGACTGGGTTCTGCAGCATTCCATGACCTGTGTTTGGAGCAAACTCCTAGAGCTATTCTTCAGCCAGGAGGAACCAGCTAAAACCCCTCTGGGAGGAAAAGCTCTTGTATCAGCCAACATGGAGCTGAGGAATGGGATATTTTTCAGCTTGCATGATGCTGCAACAGGGAACTGGATGCAAAACAATTGGGTGAACATGAAGGCTCTCCCCTCAGTTGAGCTTTGAGATAAAACAAATCCCAGCCTGGGACAAGACCTCGATGGCAGCCCTATAGACACCTTGAAGAAGGCGGCCACAACAATATTCTTAACCTACAGAAACTGTTCAGTAGTAAATGCCTACTGTTTGGGGTAATTTGTTACACAGCACTATTAACTAATACATATTCTTCCAGTTCTTTTTTGGCTAAACATATGTCCTTACAGTTCATCTGTGTTGATATACATAGCTATAGTTCATCCACTGTAACTACTATGTGGTTTCCTATTGTAAGGCCTGCCCCTCATCTAAGGAGATAACCTTTCATGGATCCCCAGTGGATGCCTGAAACTTCTGACAGTACCAAATTCTATGTATACTGCATTTTTTCCTATATTTACATACATATAATAAAGTTTAATTTACAAATGAGGTACATTACTTCTTGGCCTTTTGGCTAAGATCAAATGTATGAATTAGGCACAGTAAGAGATAAACAACAATAATAGTAGAACAGTTATAACAATATATTGTAATCAAACTTATGTGAATGTCATTCTTAAAATATATATAGAGAGGCCGGCACAGTGCCTCATGCATGAGGTGGGTGGACTGTTTGAGCTAAACAGGTTCGAGATCAGCCTGAGCCAGAGCAAGATCTCATCTCTAAAAATAGCCGGGCATTGTGGTGGGTGCCTGTAGTCCCAGCTACTTGGGAAGCTGAGGCAAAAGAATTGCTTAAGCCCAAGAATTTGAAGTTGTTGTGAGCTGTGATGCCATGGCACTTGACCCGGGGCAACAAAGGGAGACTCTGTCTCAAAAAAAAAAAAAGTATATATATATAAATATATATATCATTACCTGAGAACAGAGAAGACTCTTGCCATCTTGCCAATTGCTCGAATTTTGTTCCTTATGATTTCTTTCCGGGCTGCAGCTGAACCTACTTTCAATGGAATAAATAGAAAGAAAGGCTCAAATTTAGGGCACTCACACTTGCATTATTCTATTAGCCTGTTCTACACTTATCTAAACCAATCTCAAGCCCCCTACCACAAGCTAACATGAAAGAGACTAGATGAACTCATGCCAAAAAATTTCTCACTCCCTTAATATTTAGCTCAACATTGGTCTAGTACTGGAGTCTGATCCAGATATAAATAAAAAGTAACCCCAAAACTTTATGATTTCACACTACAGATGACTCAGTGAAAGACCAATGGGAAAAAAGTTTTAGCCCAACTTACATTACAAACTAGAAGACAAAAATTGACAGTAATCCTATACTCTGTTTAATCTTCATGAGAGTCTATGACATGCAGAGTAACAGTAAGAATTTGTGATAGTTCTGTAGTCTCCTATTTAGCTATCATGATAGTATTCAACATGCAGGCTGAAAATATCCCATCATACTGTAATAGAATAAGCTTCCTACCTCTAAATTGGTCTAAAAATAATTGCATATGGGACTACTATACAGGTAATCCTGAACTAAGGACCATACCAGCATTCAACAATAGTGCATATTTCAACCTAACAGACCAGGTGCTCTCTAAGGTCATAAAAAAGTATATCCAAGCTCTGACATCTCTACCTGAGTATGATATATGCCATGAGAAAAATATGGCTAACAGATTACTACTGCTTTATCTATAGACAGCTGTGCTACCACTGATACAAAATAGAATACACTAAAATAACTGGAACCTTAGCTGAAGAAAGACTCAAAGGTTTTATCTTCCTTCCCTTGGCCTCCAGAAAGAACAACAATAATGTCAATCCTGTTATCTCATATATAGCAACTAGAATCACTCTAGACTCAAAAGTGTGGCTTCTTAGAGCTGTGCTTCAACATGATGAAAACACACATATGGAAGCACCATGGTTGGGGAGAAGGTTAAGGAAGAGCTAAGACACTAGATAAAAAGGGGCACTAGATATACAGGTCTGAATAATCATTAAGTCTTCCAGGCTAGATCTCATTTAAAATTCAAGCAGCCCATAAAATACACATACTTAAAAACTAAGATGAAGACTGGACTGACTGCAAAGAAAGAGAAAAAGAAATCCAATTCCAAAGATAAAAATAAAAGACATATTTTAGGGAAAACAGGCTCCATGACCATTTTTATGATCTTCTAAAAGGTAGCATGAGTATTGAAGCTACAGCTTTTACAAATCCAAACAGTATGGGTATTGTAATACTGTGACACTAAACAGGTATTTTTAAGGTGCTAAAAAAAAAATTACTAACAATCTAAACATAATAGAATATTAGAATTTGAAGAGATACTTGGGATATTGTAAAGTCTAATCTCATCATTTTATAGACAAAGAAACTGAATTTATTAAGTGACTTGTCCAAAGACACAAGGTAAGTCTGATTCTCTTCTAATGAATTAATACAGATATTTCATTTTACCATTGACAGAATTTTTTAAATAGCTAGACTGGGGGTGAGCAGTAGGGCAGCATTTAGGGAGGACAGCTATAATGAGATACACCTATATTTTTGGTTTTAATTTATACAGCTATAAAACCAAATTATATGTAAACTATACTGATTTCAAATGAAAAAAAATTCACAGAAATATAAAAACACTGTACAAATCAGGATTTTAAATCAGTCTACAAACACATCATGCATCATATTAAAGTAAACGTCCATAGTAAAATTTCTTTGGGAAATAAGACAGACAATCAAACACCCCTAATCATGCAAGGAAAAGTACAAAACATTACAAATAAGCAAAAGAATGAAATTTTAAAACAAGAGGAATGAAAAAGAGGGAAAAATATTTCCATGCACAGAAAGACAGATATCTTGGAATATGACTTCTAAAAACACCAAATACCAACTCAGAAAAAACTTAAACTAAATTTGTAAAAGGCCCAAAAGGACTTCGCATAAACACTAATCAATGAATGTGCTAACTTACATGGACATGAGGATAACTTATGAAGTCATATTTCAAAACAATGTTACTCTGTCTGGTCTGTACCTTTTTTATTGCCATATATGAGCCGTTCTTCAGATGGAGAGTCCAGAAAAAAGGAAGTGAATGATGGAGAAAAGGTGGTTGAGACAAATAAAAAGATAGAGATTTAACTTGGCAGTGGTACTGAAGAATGAATGTAGAAAGAAAGGGAGAAAAATGAAGGCCCTCATACTTGAAAATTTGAAAAAGGTAGTACCATAGAATCTGGTGAATAAAAGAGGGACACTAATGGGTGTGTAGAGCTCTAAAGTAAAGATTTCTTAAAAGGTATGTTTAGAAGAAATTATGGACAGAATGACTATAATATCTGATGAAAGTAGACATAATTAGGGACAGAAAAAACACATGAAAACACATAAGACTGATAAAAGGCTGTGCTAACAACAATTGTATATTTATATTCATACCCCTAAGGAAATGTGTCACCCATGAAAGTATGTTAAGCGAAAGGTAATGACACAAATGAGGTACAAACTCATGTGGTTCTTCAAGGACACCAACATCTGCAAAATCTGTAGTATACAGAGAAACGTAGGTAACTTTATAAACTACCTCAATGGAAAACCTCACCCACATCCAATACAGGAAAAGTTAAGCCTCCCACAATCCATAACAAGAGCACACAATTTTCTGAATCTGAATTACAGAACTTTTGCATATACTCAGGAGCAACAGTATGAGCTTTCTCTTCCAAATTCAATCTGGGAGTTTGGGGTACATGTTCTTGCAAAAACAGCAACAGATTTCAAAGTAATAGTTCTAACAGTAAAGTCTGGGGTGGTTTCATTTCAGCATTCCCTATCTATCCTTCTAATGCTGAAATACATGATTCCAGTATGGGAAATCTAAGTTATTTTAGTAAAATTTTAATACATATGGATTAGATATTTCCTTTACCAAACTGAAAACAAAAGATAAATATATGGAAAAAATAGTAAGCATTCTAAATACCACAAACATCAGTGTTCAAAAATTTTCTTTTGTGATTAAGTAACACTTCGAAAAGGGATGCTATGTGCATTTATACATTTAGTGTTTACGCATACTTTGTCCTAAAAACAAAAAAATGACTCCACACATACATTAACAATTAACTCATTACTTAACAATAAAGAGTCTTATTCCTTTACTATCAGTCTTGAATATACAAAAACTACTATTGACTACCTGCCACTGAGAAATCTCTAATCCTGCTTTTTTTCTCTTTCCCCACAGAAAAGCTAAAAGCTTGTTTTGCCTCCCCAGTAATCTCCATCACACCAAGTTTTCTTTCTAAAGTCAGATTTCTCCCTAAACCCAGTCCATAGGATGATTCCACTGCTGTGTTGGAAAAGAAGGAGAGAACAGAAAGCATGCCCTCAGGGTGAAAGAAAAGGAGAAAAGATAGATGGAGTTGTGGGAAAAAATCAGGGAGTACAAATAAGGAAGGGAAATGAACCTAGTTCTAGTAGCTCTTTCTCTATCCCATCCTGAACCTTATCATCATAATCCTCCATTTCTTCAATATCTCTCTACCCCAAACCATTCCCATTTCTCCATGCAAACTTCCAGACATTTTCCTGAAACTTTTTTAGAGTCCTTGCTCTAATAGCTGGTAGTGGAAGAGTGAAAACATGAGGAATAATTGCACCTGGCATGTCACCAGCAAAGGGAGACCTATTTCTAGTATTCAATGCTGGAAATCAGGACATTTTCCCATAGAAACATTGTCATAAATGGTACTTAACACTTTCAAACTTATTTGAATGGAAAAGAATTCACATCCTCTCTATTGCCTCAATTAATAGATAAGAAAATCCTAGGAAATTACATGACCTTTCCAAGATTACCCAGCTAGTGAATGGTAATGACAAGACACCTAAAACCACTGATCCTTTTCATTAAACTACACTGCCTCCTTAATGATCAAATTTAATTCATCCTCAGAATGCAAGAATAATACAAGTGGATAAATTATCGTATTGACAGAAAAAATATTGATGAAATACATAAAATCTTCTCATTGGAAGGAATATAATTTGATATTGATTCCTGGTTGAATACCAAAAATTATTGGAAGGGTTTATCTTCATATAAAAGATAGGTATCCCAGACCAATTAGAGTTGGTCTACTCTAATTAGACCAACAAGAAAACTTTTTCCTTTTTATTCCAATAAGAGAACTAAAGCATTACCTACCACCACTCTTATTTAACACACTATTGGCAATATTGATAATAATTTTTGAAGAATAAAAAGAAAGGTAAAAACATAAAATAAAAATATCAGTCTTATGTAAATAACGCATTTTTGTAAATTATAGAAAACAAATCAAAAGTTACCATAGAAAATAATTATGTTGATCCAAGTTGTTAGCCATGATAAACTCATAAATATATAATATATTCCTTTATACAGATAGAAAATATGTTAACAGAGAAAGTAGTTATGATAGTAATAAGAATATAAAATACTAAAGTATTAACTTGAGTTTTTTGTTTTTTTTTTTTTTTTGAGACAGAGCCTCAAGCTGTCCCCCTAGGTAGAGTGCCATTACATCACAGCTCACAGCAACCTCCAACTCCTGGGCTCAAGTGAGTCTCCTGCTTCCACCTCCCAAGTAGCTGGGACTACAGGCGCTCGCCACAACACCTGGCTATTTTTTGGTTGCAGCTGTCATTGTTGTTTGGCGGGCCCGGGCTGATTCGAACCTGCCAGCTCAGGTGTATGTGGCTGGCACCTTAGTCACTTGAGCCATAGGCGCTGAGCCATTAACTTGAGATTTTTTCAAAGAAAAACTATATAATTGTAAATGGAGTCATTATATATATATACACACACAGAGAGAGATACATACATACATGCATATATATAAATATTATATATATATATATATTCTTTTTTCTGAGACAGAGTTTCACTGTGTTGCCCAGGCTAGAGTGCAGCAGTATCAGTTTAGCTCACAGCAACCTCAAACTCCCTGGCTCAAGAAATCCTCCTGCCTCGGCCTCCTGAGTAGCTTGGACTATAAGCATCTGCCACAACACCCAGCTAATTTGTCTATTTTTTTTTCTAGAGACAGAGTCTCGCTTTGTCACCCTCAGTAGTGCTATGGCATCACAGCTCACAGCAGCCTCCAGCACTTGGGCTTAGGCGATTCTCTTGCCTCAGCCTCCTGAGTAGCTGGGAAGACAGGAGCCTGCCACAACACCCAGCTATTTTTCTTTGTTTTGTTGCTGGGTTTGAACCCACCACCCTCAGTATATGGGGCCAGTGCCCTACTCACTGAGCCACAGGCGCTGCCCTAATTTTTCTATTTTTAATAGAGATGTGGTCTTGGTCTTGTTCAGGGTGATCTCAAACACCTTAGCTGAAACAATCCTCCTGCTTTGACCTCCCAGAGTGCTAGGATTACAGGCATGAGCCACTCTACCCAGGGCGAACATAAAAGTTCACGTGCAATTTAAAATATTAAATAGTGGGGCATTGTGGCAGGTGCCTGTGGCCCCAGCTACTTGGGAGGCAGAGGCAGGAGACTCGCTTGAGCCCAGGAGTTGGAGGTTGCTGTGAGCTGTGATGCCATAGCACTCTCTACCCAGGGGGACAGCTTGAGGCTCTTTCTAAAAAAAAAAAAAAAAAAAAAAAAAAAAGATGTAATTATAGTAACTAATTACACAGAGCAAGAGATCTTGGTCTTAGTTTAGAAAATTACATATAATTTTTTAAAAAGTCCCTAGATTAAAAAAAAAAATCCCAGCTCGGGGCCTGTGGCTCAATCGGCTAAGGTGCCAACACGTACACCTAAGGTGGCAGGTTAGAATCCCCAGCCTGGGCCCGCCAAACAACAAAGATGGCTGCAACCAAAAAATGGCCGGGCGTTGTGGTGGGTGCCTGTGGTCCCAGCTACTTGGGAGGCGGAGGCAGGAGACTCACTTGAGCCCAGAAGTTGGAGGTTGCTATGAGCTGTGATGCCATGGCACTCTACCAAGGGGGATAGCTTGAGGCTCCATCTCAAAAAAAAAAAAAAATCCCTAGATTCAGATATAGAGTTAATACCAATTAAAACTCTTGCCATGGCTCAGCACCTGTGGCTCAAGTGGCTAAGGCACCAGCCACATACAACTAAGGTGGCAGGTTCAAATCCAGCCAGGGCCCACCAAACAACAATGATGGCTGCAACCAAAAAAAAAAATAGCCGGGCGTTGTGGTGGGCACCTGTGGTCCCAGCTACTTGGGAGGCTGAGGCAGGAGACTCACTTGAGCCCAGGAGGTGGAGGCTGCTGTGAGCTGTGATGCCACACCACTCTACCTAGGGGGACAGCTTGAGGCTCTGTCTCAAAAACAAACAAACAAAAAAAAACAACTCTTGCCATATGTCACAGAATTTAACAAATCAACAAAAAACTCTACCTATAGCAATTAGTAGGCTATGTGCCGTAAATTATTTAAGTCATTATCTCAATTATTCATTATCTCAATACCTACAACATTATTAAATAGGTATTATCCTCCTTTTGAAGATACAGGAAATTAAGACTCAGACAGGTTAAGTAATTTGCCTAAAACCACACAGCCATTATAAGGATCTAAAATGTCAGCCTGTGTCTGCTTTCATAATAAATAGTAATAACAGAACAGGGAAACAAAGTTATCTATTTAAACTACTTAAAATGTTTATGGAAAAGACATACATATAAAATATGTTAAAACTAAAAACTTCCAGTCTAGCATGGTGGCTCACACCTGTAACCTTAGCACTTTGGGAAGTCAAGGCAGGTGAAGTGCCTGAGGTCAGGAGTTTGAGACCAGCCTGAGCAAAAGTGATACCTCATCTCTACTAAAAATAGAAAAACTAGCCAGGCCATTGTGGCAAGCGCCTACAGCTACTGGGTAGGCTGAGGCATGAGAATGGTTTGAGCCTAGGAGTCTGAGGTTGCTGTGAGCTATGTACAGCACTCTACCCCAGGCAACTGAGTAAGACTCTGTCTCAACAAAACAAAAAACTTCCATACAAACATCAAAAGGAGAATTAAAATAAGAAAAATATTACTCATTAAAGCTTATTCTCTAAACCTCCAAATAACTGATATAAATACACTTCAGTTATTAACAAAAGCAAAAAAGTTAAAGCACATCTTGTCTATCAACAACAGATGGCAACACCAGCACTTATATACAATTACTGTGCACTTTTAGCAACTGGGCTTACAATTAAGTAGAGAAATTTTAATATAATTCTTACTTAGAATTTACTTGATAAGTAATCAGTTGAGATAAGTAAGTTTACATAATTGTAAATATGATAATTTTCTTCTTAGTATCATTAGAAATCAAAGAAATATAAATTTAACCAATAATATATAATTTACCATCAAGCAAAATAAGTAAAAATGACCAAAATCCAATGAGGTGGTTCTGTGGAGAAATAGTTCTATGGATTCACTGCTGGAGGCAATTCGGATTGGTCCAATTCTCCTGTAAAGCAACCTGACAGTTCACAGCTAAAACAGGGAAGCTAAAATTCTTCATATTCTGTACCTCTGTAATTCTTTCCAAGAAACTTACTCTAAGAAGGAAAATAATAACTATTGTATGAATATGTTTTTTATACTGTTATTCATAAAAAGAATAATTTAGAACAAGCCAATTGCCAAACAATATTAAGATCAACTTTGATCCCAAAGCTACAGATGCTGGTAGGGGAGAAAACAAGACTAACTGTAAAAATTAGGATACATTAATCTACTTAGAAAGTATGTAGTTCTTAAATTTTACAATACTTAGACCATGTTTGATACATGGAAACATAAATACTGATAACAATCATAAAAAATATGCTGAAACAAAAATGTGAGGGCCATATAGAAGGAAATAAAGACTTTTCAGTTTACAAGTTGATTTAACTTTTTACTTACTCAATTAATTTTAAAATATTCAAATATAAGTTTTAAATAAAAATTTCAAAGAAAAATAAAAAGAATTTGTTTCTATAGTATTAATTTTTGCTATAAATTTATATTAGGTACATAGGAATGTTGGCTTATATAAAAACAACCACGTATAACCTTGTTTCTATGGAAAAAATTCTTCAGCATTTCAAACTACATTAGCAAGTGTTCCTTTACAAAACAACCATACTACACTGGGAACGGTCTAGTTTAGAAACTAGAAGAAAAAAGTGAAAGCAACATTGTCAGCTCAAGCATATTTCTGATGCACTAAAATTACTGTGCTAATGAAATAAACAGTATTTTTATCCTCCCTTCTCTAAGCAGTGTCCACATTCGTGAAGAACCACATCCTTATAATAACTTTCAATTTTCCTGCCCTGCTTTTTCTTCCAAATTTTCCCTTTCCCAAAATCCATCTTTTCCCCCATATCATTAAAAAACAAAATCATTAAAATTATTTTAAATCTCAAAATAAAAATGACCTGTCACTTATCAAATAGCATAGTCATCTGAAAGCATTAACTTATTTTTTGCAAAGTAGTGTATATTGAGGCTGGGCAATTAAGAGATAGCATAGCATTTCACAATAAAAAATAGTAAGATGAATAATCATACCATCAAACTGGTCTTCACCTTCAGTCATTAGTTCATCATCAGAGCAAATACTCAGAACATTTACCAACATTTCTGTCACTGTTCAAAAAAAAATTACATGTTAGCTGACTATATACAACTGTCTATATGTATACACAGCAACTATTCCAACAAATGGTCAAATAATTTTTAACACAAGAAAACAAACACATTCTGATAGCCCAAATAATTGAATTAAAAATATGAAGGCTTTTAAAAAGAAAAAATCTAAATCCAATGAACAACAAGTCTGAGAGAGGGAGAGATTCTTTTTATTTTTTTCATTTTTTTAAAGTTTATGTTTCATTACTTTCTTTCTTTTAACCCCCAATCAGTGAAGAGAGAGATTCTTTATGGAACAGATTTTCAGGTCTCTCAGGAAAAAAATGAAGCCCCAAAGACAAGAATAGAGATGAGCAACATCTGAATGTATACATTTCAAATCTGCATGGATATAGCATAATGGAGTAAGAAAAAAAAAAAACCCAAAACATAGTTCTACTGTTTCCAAAAAGTCTCAGGATTCTAACTTTTAAAATTTTGCTGCAACTAACTGGCTTGAAACTTACTTCTAAAGATTACTAATGACTATCTAACAACCTCAATCCATAATTCTTTCACAGGCTGAATTCTCCTTGACTATTCTATATGTATTTTTTTCATTCTTTTTTCCCCTGATTTCCAGGATTCTACTCTTCTGGTTTTTCTATCTTTTGGGCCATTTTGCTCCCCAAATTTGGACATCCTCAAGATTTTTTCTGTTTTATTCTTTTTACATGTCTAATTTCTTTCTTTCATTTATCATTATTACTATTTTTGAGACAGAGTATCATTTCTGTCACCCTGGGTAGAGTGCCATGGCATCATAGCTCACAGCAACGTCAAACTCCTGGGTCCAAGCAATCGTCTTGCCTCCGTCACCAAAATAGCTGAGACTACAGGGGCCCACCACAAAGCCTGGCTAATTTTTTTATTTTTAGCAGAGACGGAGTCTTGCTAGTCAGGCTAGTCTTGAACTCCTCAGCCTCCTGAAGTGTGAGGATTACAGTTGTGATCCATCACACCCAGGTTATATGTCCAATTTCTTGACAATTCCACCCATTATCATAGTTATAGTTTCAAGCATCACCTCTTTGGAGATGATTCCAAAGTCTTGATCTCTTGCTTTAGGCTCGGAATTTCCTTGTTGGTTTTATTGCCAGCTGTCTTAAACCATTTGTATATTATGTATTTCCCAAACTAGAATGAAAGCTGCATGAATGCAGGATATTGTTTTATTCATTACTATCTACAGCCTAGCACAGTGCCTGATACATGACAAGCACCCAATAAATGAGTAAATAAGAAATAAATCAGTAAATAAGAAAATTTCAATTAATAAATAAAAATGTCTATTGAATATTAGCCTCTAAATATCCCAATGGCTCCTAGAAATGAACATATGTAAAACAAAATTAAGTACTGCCCTTACAAAACCATATTTCCTCGTACAAATATAATAAAAGCACACACGTTAAGAGACTGTGCTAAAGCTCTTGGGATTCAGATATGAAAAGAACAGTCTTTACACTCAAAAAGTGTACTAACTACTGAAGGAGTACATACATATATATTTATATGTATTTTTATGTATATTTTTACATATATTTTTTATGTATATAAAATACACACACACATCTCAAACACAAAAAAGTGATAAAAACTATGCTTCAGGTATTCAAATATATATAAACTGCAAGCAAGGGATTTGATGGTGACATTTTTTTTTTTTTTGAGATGGAGCCTCAAGCTATCCCCCTGGGTAGAGTGCTATGGCATCACAGCTCATAGCAACCTCCAACTCCTGGGTTCAAGCGAGTCTCCTGCCTCCGCCTCCCAAGTAGCTGGGAC
>CAUYQV010110404.1:0-32834 GCA_963574575.1 Galagoides demidoff
GGTCCCAGCTACTTGGGAGATGGAGGCAGGAGACTCGCTTGAGCCCAGGAGTTGGAGGTTGCTATGAGCTGTGATGCCATGGCACTCTACCCAGGGGAATAGCTTGAGGCTCCGTCTCAAAAAAAAAAAAAAAAAAAAAGAGTGTGGACTTTTAATGGTAGATGTATTGGGGTCTAAAACAGTTCTGCCAATACTCATTATTCAGAGCCAAGTCAGTCCATCTCTCTGAGCCTCAGTTTCCTCGAGTGTAAAATAAGGATTAACAAACAGTGCCTATTGTGTAGGGTTAAATGGGAAAATATATAACACATTCAATGGGGTAGAAGGCCCATGTTAAGGCTTACAAGATGGAAGCTGGCTGGGCACAGTGGCTCATGCCTATAATCCTAGCACTTTGGGAGGCTGAGGCAGGAGGATGGCTTAAGGCCGGGAGTTGGAGGCTCCTGGGAGCTATGATGATGCCATTGCACTCCAGCCTGGGTGACAGAGCAAGACTCTGTCTCAAATACATTTTAAAAAATAAATGGAAGCTGTTATGATGATGGTGGTGGTGGTGGTAGTGATGATAACGATGATGATTCTTTAGTCTCCTGGAAAAGGTGATTCTGCAACTCTTAACAGTGGTGTGTTCCCTTTTTCACCCACCTCAAGGTGCCTGACTCTTGCTGTATTTTGTGCCTGGCTTCCTACTTACCAGCCCTTTCCAAGGTTGTAGAAAAGCTAGCCGCATGATAGGGAGTTGGTTACTAGGGTGACAGTGAAGGTGGGAGCCCTTCAAAGCGACACTGGAGTGACTGTCAGATCCCTGTTCCCTCTGACGGAAGAGGATAGGGGAGAGAAGAATGAGAAAAAGAGTAGGGAGCTGAAAGGAGCTGTGAAGGACAAAGCATCCCTGAGATGATGGGGACAGACAGGTAGCAGACAGGAGAGGAGGTGCATGACTAGCACAGGGGGTGGGGGCTGAGGGCTGGTCAGAGAAGCGCTGGCGGGAGTGAAGCTGCTTCTGCTCCAATGCTGGAGGGCTTCCTCAGCCCACCTGGGATCCAGTCTGTGCCTTACCAGCAGCTCACAGAGGTTGCAAGGTGAGGGTGAGTCTTAGCAGGTAGAAGACTACATAAGACCAGAGAAGCCCCGAGAATTCCTTCCTTACTTGACACCCCTTTGCCACCTTTCTTGCCCCACAAAGCACAGTTGCCCCCTTTGGGGTGTCATCTCTCACCCTGGGCTTAAGCTTTCCTCCCATCCCAGCCTCCCAAAGTGCTAAGGATTATAGGCACTGGTTGATCTGGTGGCAGGAAGGGCCAGACCATCGTGGGCCAGGAACCTTGCACAGGGTACAGGATGTCTGGGAGATAACTGGGAGCAAGAGGCCATCCTGAGCATGGCAGAGTCAAAGAAACATGCTGGGGACAGAGAAAGGAACAGAAAGTAGGGCTGTACCATCCTGGCAGCACAGCTGGGCTTACCTGCCGGAAACCGTTCCTCGTGAACTGTAAGATTTTCAAGGCATAGTTGGACCTCTGTCCTTTGCTGTTGAATTCAATGTGGCCGGTGAGACCTTCCAATTCTACCTGTCCAAGAGAGAGTGAGTTACAGCACCAACTAGGCCCCGTGTTCTGCTCAGCTCCAAGCGAGCGTTCCACACAGGCAGTCCTAAAGGTGCCCACCAAGAAAAGCCATCAAGAGCCATTCCCCTGCCCGCCTCCCACCACAGCACCTAGAGGTGACAAATGTGATGTCTCTGGGACAATTCAGACTTGGCTGGGGCTGCAGGAGAAAGATGTCCCATATTCAAGCACAGCCATGACCCTCCTCCAGGCCCTTGGCTGTCAATAATGCCTACACCCTGTGAGCAGCGCCTCACCCGCCCCCAGGCATGCAAGAAGTCCCGAGGAGCCTACATTTGCCTCTAAATGCAAAACCCAAGATACTCTGCACCAGGTTCTCTGACAAGAGACACCTTCTTCATAGGGTAGAGATCCATACCCACCCCCCAGAGGAAGCAAGGCTGGGGAGGTGGACCCTGGGAAAACCCAGCACCAGGCTGCTGGAAGTCTTAAGCCTGGAATTCCTGGAGGGGTCAGTCTCCACAACAGTACTGCTCTTGCCCATGGAGCTTTGCTGGGTCTATTGCTGAACAAAGGGGCCAGGTTGCAAGCCTAGAATTCAAAAAGGCCTTCTGGACAAACTTCCATGGATTATTCTCAGTGGTTTTAGGGATTAGGGAGCAAATTAGGGAGCCATGATTCAGTGGACTGGGGCTACCATAGTGGGGCCATGATCTACTGGGAAGCTAGGAGCTGAGGGCTCTTATACCTTGAACTGGGTGTCCCCTAAGGCTGGGTAGGTGTGGCTGAGCAGGGCCTCAGCCGCTCCTTACCATGCGCAGGTAGTTCATGAGGCTGGTGCCATGCTGCCAGATCTGGGCGGAGCCACAGGACAGGGGCTTCACACCGATCTCCTGGCTCCGGTTCAGCTCCTGCACTGCGGTCACCACGGTGTAGACAGCATCAAACAGCAGGGCGGAGGAGAGCTGGGAGAGGAGAGGGAGTGGAGGAGAGAGGAAGCAGTGGAGACAGAGGAAGGAGGGTGGGGAGGGGGAACATAAGGGGAATGGAGGAGGGAGGGAGAAAGGCAAAGAAAGGGGAAATAAGGGTGCATCTTCATCGTGCTTGGCCCACCTCCCAAATCTGTACCAGTTCAACTTCAGCTAATAGTTGGGAGGCAAAGACTACAGTGGCAAAGACTTCTCTGGTACTGAAGTGTCAGGCTACCCCATTGGGTCCCAGATAATTTTAAAGAGATGTATCATTTTCTCTGTTTGCTCCAGGGAAATAAGCAACTTCCATTGCTCCCAAGAATCCTAAGGAAGGGGGAGGGGCTGCTTATCTCAGGAAGCAGGAAGGGACCTGGCCACACCCCTCAGATTTACCCATTCTAGAAGTCTTGGCTGAAGGCTGCCTCCTCCCGGAGGACCCCATGATATTGTTTCTTCCTAGATGGACCTGCTGTCACAGTCCACTTTGGACTATTTAACTTGATGAGTACATATAAAGCATGTGGCAAGTTCAAAGCTCAAAGACCACTTAATATCCTATTTCCGGGATAGAGTGTGGTGGGATGGGGAAGGAGGGGGGAGGAGACAGGACACACGTCAGGGTAAAGTGAGACTGAGTTCCCACCATCATTTTTCACAGACCTAGAGAAAATAGTTCCACGCTTTGTATGAAACCAGAAAAGACCCAGAATAGCCAATGCAACCACACATGATAAGAACAAATCCGGAGGTATCACTCTACCAGACTTCAAGCTATATTACAAGGCCATAGTATCCAAAACAGCATGATACTGGCACAAAAAATAGAGCCATAGACCTACGGATCAGAACGTTTGCACTCAAATGTTTATAGCAGCAAAATTCACAATTTTAAGGATGTGGAAACTACCTAAGCGCCCACCAATCCATGAGCGAATTGACAAATTGTGGTATAAGTACCATGGAATGCTATTCAGCCATAACAAAGATGTCATCTAGTATCTAGTAACAACTCGGATGGGCTTGAGGACCATTCTCCTAAGTGAAGCATCCCAAGAATGGAAAAACAAACACCACATGTACTCAATGCTAAATTGGAACTACTTAATCAACACTTAGGTATACACGTGGGAATAAAACTCAAAGAAAACAAGCAGGTGGGGGAAGGAACGGGGTAAATGCACGCCTAACTTGGGCAATGTGTATACTCCAGGTGAAGGGCAGATTTATAATGTTGACTTAAAATGTACAGAAGCAAATGGTACAACCAAAAAATGTCTGTAACCCTGTAATATTCTGAAATTTAAAATAAGAGGTCTGGGGGTGGGGGAGACCCAAGAGGGAGATATCTGGCTGGGAGATAAGAATGTACCTTCTGGAGTGGAGCTCTGAGGGATTCTGTAGATGAGTTCCTGGATGTGGGGTGGGGAGAAGCTGGGGAAAGACAAAAGCTTTCCAGAGGGGCAACGGCAGCAGCAAAGACTGGGAGGTGGAAGGTGGAGGAGACAGCAATAAATCAGACACACGAGGGCAGGCGTCACGCCGCGCAGGGCCGAGAGCCACAGAAGAGGTCAGTGCGTTTGTGTGTCCATATTTTCACCTTCTGTTAAAGTGCAAGCTCCTCAGGGTAGTGGACACGTAGGACCTTAATCTCAAATGCTGAACAGCCTCTACCATGGGGCCTGATAAGTGGCTGTCCCCCCAAGACATACTTCTCGACTTGTATTAAATTTACTGTTGGCTGAAAGCTGCCCAATGAGTTAAGGTGCTGTTTGTAGCCTTTGGGGAGGGGAAGGCTGGGGGTGTGTGGGTGGAGGTGGTAGGAACTGAAGAAGATGCTTGTCCTTGTGGAATGTGTGATCTACACACAGTCTGTTGTTCATGTAGACAAGGTCCCTGACAAGGAAAAGCTACCGAGTGTAAGTGATGACATAGCCAACACTGTACCAGAGCCCTGAGGGCAGCCAAGGAGGGCAGGTGGAGGCCTCCTGGAAGGAGTGCAGTTGGGAGGCTTGGAGTCCAATGTGATAAAGCAAGTTTTTCTACTGACTTATGACATTCCACCATGGGCAGCTCAATGTGGCCCCTTCCAAACCTCCCCTTTCAACGGAAGGCTGCGAATGCACTGTCCCCTGTGACAGTCTCCTTTCTGGCCAGGGCCTGGGACACTGGCCCCTCTAAGATCAGAGGGAGCAATGCCACTGTGGATATTTTCAAACTCTCCAGACACAGTGTAAGCAGCAGAGTAAAGCAGTTGAAGGCACAAATACCAAACCCCGAGTCTGGATCCTTGGCCCTCGCTGGGCTGCTGAGTGATCATGGACGTGTTACTAAACCTCTCCGAGTGAGCAACAATTCCCATATCTGTACAAGAGAAGAGGCACTCCCTGCCTCCCAAGTCTGTAAGAATTCCATGTCAAGTATAAGCCCCAGGGATCCCCATTCCTGAGAGCAGGGGCTGTGCACCCCCAGGTCCAGACAGGCATGAGCAGGTGCTCAGGAAGCAGGCCTCGAGCCTGCTCCAGGGAGTAACAAGAACTGGGAGCCTCAAGGGCAGAAAGTGGGCTGGACATGGCCTTATTTCCTGTCCTGTTTCACTGTATGTTGCACCAAGAGGCCTGTGTTAGCAATCGGGGGAGCTGATTTTGGATAATCTCTTAAAAAGCAATTACAGAGAAAATCAGCCAATCAAGTTTCTCCACTCCAGTCCAAGTGCACCTGCAAAGCAAAACTACCTGGCCAGAGTATGCTTTCTTTCTCCCTCTCCCTCCCTGCCTCCCTCTCTTCCTCCTCTTCTTTCTTCCCATCTTACCCTCTGGCAGCTACCACGGACCTCAACACCTCTCAACTGTCCACAGAGACATCTGGCCAGGCCACCGAGTCCCCTCTGCTTCTACCTCTCTTCCTGTCTGTCCCCTGATCCTAAGGCCACCTGAGACCTTAAAACTAAGCAAATAAGGGTACCCTGATCCCACAATGGGGCCCAGTGGAAAACTCGGCAGTCCTGTTGAGCTGGGCCGAGCAGCCACCTCCTGAGCCCCTCCATCCATCATCTTCTGCTCTCTCCCTGCACCCCCACCCTTGCCCCGTGCTGCTTGGCACCCTCTTTATCTGATTCCAGGTTCACCTGCTGGATGCTCCCCGGCAAGCCTATCCCTGTCCTTGTCCTTTGCACATAATTCACTTTCCCCTGAGCACAGGTGGCTCTTTTATTAATGGGCCTCTTACATTTCCTTGCCAAAGGACATATGGAAATTATGAATGCTACAGGCTCTGTTTTTCTGGCTTAGACAAACACCTGCCGGAAGGGGAGGCAGGTACCCCGACTGATACTGGCCTCCGGCTCCTTCAGTCTGGCTATTTAAACAACATCGTAAACCACTTTCTCTCCCTCCTTCACCCTCGCTTCCCAGTTAGTCTTTCCGTTCTAAGATAAACTGCAGAGTGTTTGAACAGGAAGGAAGTCTAGAAAACAACTGGTCTGACGCTCTCATTTTAGGAATGAAGACACTGAGGCTCAAGGGGTTCTCCTCTTGCCCAAGGTCACAAGGAAGACAGCACAAGGCCAGGCCTGGGCACCCAGAACCCTCTGTCCCACCTGGTTTCTTCCCCTCTCTGTAGCATCGCCATCCCATCTCACTGCCCAACAGGGCTCCCGGTGAGAAGCAGGGCTTGTCTTTGCTCTAACAGCTGCGGTTCTCAACCTGTGGGTTGTGACCCCTTTTAACTATATTAAGGTTCATGGCATTAGGAAGGTTGAGAACTGCTGCTCTAACAAGCTTATTCCTGTGCCTAGTCTCCTAGGACTAGGGAGAACAATCTTTCAAAATATTGTTACCCAACAGCAGACAGGAGCATTGGACTCTTGGGCCAGGGGCAGGAGGGGTGGTGGGCCAACCTGTACAATGCCCAGTGTACCTGCGGACTGGACTGATTGCCCTAATATTAGCCCCTTCTTGGTTAACTGGTATTGAGGGCCTGGAGTATCCCTAACCACCAGTGGCCTACCCACTGCCCATCCTCCCATTCTTCCACCCATTTCATTTAGGCATCTACTTCTCCCCCAAGCTGCCAGGAATTCAGAGGAGGCTGACCCAGCCCCAGGTCCCAGGTGAGCCTGAGCGGCCCAAGAGGCTTCCCATCCGCCATCAATACAGGATTCAGCACTGGGCAAGATCGATGCGTGAGGGTCTGCTTCTCAGGAAAGTTTCCTGTCTCCAAAGAGAGACAGGAGTTTCCTTCCTCCTCCTCTGGACATGTCTGTGTCTGGTTGTGATGCCTGGAATCACTGCAGCCATTCTGGCTCTGGCCTGAGCACAAAGTTGACACCACAGGCAACAAAGCAGAGATAGAGAAGACTTGGGTGTCCAGACACATCTTGCTGGAGTCTTGCTAAGCCACATGGTAACACTTTTTTTTTTTTTGCATAAGACATCTAAATTCAGCGTTTCTGTTGCTGCAAGCCAAGAGTACCCTAACTGGTGTCGAGGGACTGGGGTGTCCCTTTCTTTTCAGGGGAGACACGGACAGCGGGCTTTTGTAACAGAAGCCACTTTCCCCCGACTGCAGGCCTGGGTCTCACCTGCTTTCTGCATGGCCCTTCCTCCGGTGAGCCGTGTGCTGGTCCCTGGGGGACCCCCATATGGCAGACTTGTAGATGGAGCCCGTCACGCTGTTTCTCACACCCTCCCACCAGGCCCCGAGCTTGTTCCTGCCACATGCTTGTCGCTGTTCCCACTCCGTCTGGGATGCGGTTTTCTTGGCTGATACGCTCTTATTAGCGCACGATCTAGATGCCGAGAGATCCGCGTGTGTCTGCTCGCAATGTTCTTTGGCATCCTTAACTTCAGGGCCTTCAAGATTCTTCTAGTGCTTTAATAATAACCCAGCGAGGAATACTGATGGTGGCAGCGGGGAGAAGTCCTCAAGGTTCTGATTTCCTCTCCACCTATGAGTTGTGGCCTCCAGAGCGGGGACACGCGTCCCGCATCCCCAGTGGGCTCAGGCTGCCTGGATCCTGTCTATGGTTCAGCCTGGACTGGCCCCACCTGACACCTCCTAAGCTCCAAACATCTTCCCAGGACAGTCTCCTCAGCGTCTTCCATCCACAACAGGCCCCTGGCAGTCTGCCCAGGCCTCTCACCTGGACCCTCTGCACTACTTTCCTGGGAACTCGACTCCCATCCCTCACACCCTCTGTCTCCCCCATTCACCGATCTCCTCCCCTTACCCAATTCCACCTCCATTGGTGTGTGAACCTGTCATCTCTCTGCCTCATCAATTTTTCCATCTCGTTTCAGATCCCCATCTCCAAGCATCTTTTTTGCTCTCCTAATTGGTTTCTCTCTGCTATTATTTACTCATTTAGCTCTGGAAAGCATTTGGGACCGCAGTCAGGGGAAAGTGGCTTCTGTTACAAAAGCCCGCCCATGTCTCCACTTCTGGGCCCTCTTGGGGAGGGAGGGGTCCCTGCTGGTCTGTTTCCTTTTCCGTTCTGTCTTTCTGTGACCTCCGCTCCCCACCTGTGTGCGTGCGTGCCTCTTGGTTTTGTCTCTGCTTCTCCTGTCCCCGTCTCTTCTAAATATTAAATCCCCCAAATGGCTCAATCCTCATTTAAAATCCTCTCTTCTTTCTTGGCACCAAAATGTTGCTTGGCAATGAACCCTCGATTCTCTTGTTTTTATATTTTCATTTGGTTCTTCATTGTTATTTTCTTTTGAGCTGTTTGCAAATTGTTTAGGGGAATGAAAGACTCTGTATAAATTAAGATGAATCAAGTCTGACTCAGAGCATGGTGGCTGAGTTCCTTCTCCCTCTCCTGAAATAAAAATAGGGACATCTTCTAAACACACACCTGTAACCCTCATCTTTCCCCAAGCCCAGGGTGACTGGGTTCCTGGGGTGCTCTTGAATACCCATTGGTCTCTGAACTTCTCTAGCTTAAACTTTACCCCCACCCAACATAATAACAGGACAGGAACCATTAAAATCTCATGGAATAGTTCTTACAATCTGGATTTTATTCAATGAAATAAACACTTAATTACAAACATCTGTTTGAGCCTAAATTCTAATTACTTAATCTAGCCATCTGTAATTTTAATGATTTTCCACGAGTTTTGTTCTTTGCGATGTGATTAATGGCAATGGCACACGAAACTGTGGGTATGTGTCTCCGTTCGTGACACTCTCTCCTGTGCTGGCACTGTCTCAGTTTGTGCCTGCGGTCGGCCACCTGGCAGGTAAGGCCCGCGAGGCAGACTGGGCTTTCTTTTGTGGTTACCTCTCTGTTCAGCGACTTCCCCTCTGTGCTGCCATTAGAGCTGGACTCCCTTTCTAGAAAGCTCCGCCTGGAATACAGAAGGTCTGACGGGGAAGGTGAGGAAGAGAAGGAGAGGCTTGGACACAAGTTGGGAGGAAAAAAGCAAAGACAATGCCAAGGATGGAGAAAGAACAGGGAACCCTAAGTGAGTGTGGGGGGTTGGGGGACAGGGAACAGATGTTCTGGGAAGAAGAGAAGAGGGGAGCGAAGGGGGGGAGAGGGGAAGAGACAGCATCCCCACCGAGGCAGGAACTGGTTGCAGCCTTTGTAGAAAGCTCAGTGGCAGAGACAAAACAGGCTGTGTTTTCCCGGAACTGACTCCCCCTCGCTCTCCAGCTCCCCAGTATGTGGAAGAGCTGGGCTGTTCTTGCTGAGAATTTCTCAGCCTCCCAAAGAGACAGGCAGAGACACCGCTTTTCAAAAGGTAATCGCTAAAGTGAGAAGCCTCGAGAGGGTGTGCGGTGAGCCTCCTTCCCACACTCTGAGGGGAGGGTGTCTGTAACACCTCTCCCCACCCCCAACAGGAGGCCACAGAGGCGATGCTGGAAGTTTCCAGCGCTGAGAGGCAGGTGGAGGCTCCAGTCCAGGCTGCCGCAGAGTGCTGACCTCGGGAGACCCTGGGCGTGCCACCTAGCTCTGCTGTGCCTCAGTTTCCGTGCTTGTCAAGAAGGGGTGAATGGCCACTCTTGACCTTCACGAGTTTCCCCAGGGTCCAGATGAGGCACTATCCTGGGAGGGGCTGGAGCAGCTCTGTCCTGATGGGAAATCTAACAGGATGAGCACCCCACTCTCCTCAGCAGAAAACAACACTGGTCCATTCTTTTGGCAAGGATGCCAAAGGGGCTTCGTGGAGAGAAAGCTGGCTGCAGGGGAAGCAGCACCCGTGGGCACACAGGGCCAGCTCCAGGCCGGAGGCTGCCAGTGATTCTCCGCACACCGTCCCCAGCAGCCCTGAGTGGGGGCAGCTAAGCCCGTCCTCACTGTGGTTCTCCACCCCAGCACAGAGGGTGCCTCAGGGAACACTCTCACTCACAGAACGTCCCCCAAACATTCTCAGGGAGTGAGTGTAACGCTCAGGTCTTGAGAGGTCCCTTGAGGTCAGCACTCTGAGATCCCTGCAGCCCTCAAGCACAGAACAGTCCCCTTGATGGTCACAGGTGCTGCTTCTGTGCTCAGGAAGGAGACACAGAGGTTGGGCATCTATCTTTTCAACTGCCCTGGCTGCTTCCATGAGGCAAGGTGCCCTTCCCAGGCCCAGATAGCTAGTCCGCACATGGCCCTGCCCTCCCTGCCAGTGGGCTGCAGACCTGCCCACCGTCTTGCTCATGGACAACCAGCACTGACCTATCTGCATCCTTCTCTTCTGGGAAGCCTTCCCTGCCCTCTGTAGCCAGGACTCGGGGGCTTCCCTCGGCCACTTTCCTGAGCTAGAGGTGGATCCTGCTTCCCGTGGTGGGTACCCAGGACAGAGACTTTGGTCCTACTTCACCATAGTCTATGCATGCAGGATGGGCCCCCATCCTCTAGCCCACTCTGCATTTGGGACTTTTGTCATGTGACTTTACTTTTTTTCCCTGGAAAAGAGCTCATTTCCTCACTCTCTGCTTTTAAGTTGGCCTGTGTGACTTTCTTTGGCCAACAAGATGAGGGCATACCTGTCCTGGGAGCCTGGACCTAAGAGGTCTTATGTATTTTCCTTTGTTTCGCCACCCTTCTGCAGTCATGGTGAGAATATGGCAGGCTGGCCTGCTGTCCAGGGACAGGTGAGAGGTGTGTGCAGCAGAGCTGCCCCAGTGGGCCAGTCCAGGTCAGACACCAGCAGAGCCGCTCAGCTGGGCCAGCTTAGATGAGCTCTCCCTAGCTGACCCTCAGACGCATGAGCTAGATAAATACATGTTATATTGATATATGTTAATGAGCTCTTGCAGTTTGTTATTACACAGCATTTATGTAGCAAAAGCTAACTGGTATATTTACTAATCCCTATCTCAGCCTCTGGCATATAGGTGGTTACGTTAATTTACTCAATGAATAACTGTCAACTGAACATGGGATCCTGTCCCATTTCAGCCTCACAACAATCCTCTAAGATGATCAAGCATAATGACCCAGAATTGCAGATAAAGAATTCTGAGGCCCAGAGGGGTTACCTAACATTACACGGCAAGAAAATGGCCAGGCCAGTATTGGAATCCACATCACTGCCTCCAAGGCCAGGGGTCTTTTTAGCATGTCTGATCATAGCCGGAGCTGGCCTGCAGCTCTCTGAAAGGCACTCTCTGGCCCTTCTGTTGGGTCCCACAAAAGATCCCACTAAGTACCAAGGGCCCTTCCATGGCCAGCGTGGGCATTAATTCAAGGGCTGAGGCCTGAGGAGAGAAACTGGCAATCGAGCCTGGGACCTTTTATCTCACTAAGCAATATGGCAAGTGAGGTAAGGTTTGGGTTGGAGAAGGGGAGGCAGATTTTTTTTTCCTTTCCTGATAGTCTGCCCTGAGCCTTTCAGGTGGGTCGACACCTATGAAAACACTGGCATGATGATGGTAAGAACTGCAGACTCGGCCAAGAGAACAGGGCTTATATTGCTGCTGGAGGGATGAGTCTGATTTTGCATGTGACACTGTGCTTGAGGACATCTTCACTGTCCCTTAAGCCATGTAATGGGGCTAAAATCACTTACTGGGATGAGCTGCATTAACCTTCCATAGAACTCCATCCTCAAACCCTCTTTCTCTCTTTAGTTTCCTAGATCAAAGCTTCCTGAGTTTTCTATGAGCTCTGACCCCCTTAACTACCCATTATTTCCTAAGATTTCTACCAGACTACATAATGGTAAAGGAACAGGGTTGTGAAAGGTCACTTTGTCCCTGCCCTGCCTGCAGAAGGCCCACCCTGGAACACCACACTGGCCAACTCCTAATTAGATGTCTCTGTGTGGAGATGTCTAGACACATCTTTGCCTCTGGGCATGTCTTATCAAAGACAGGCATCTCTCCTATTTGAAAAGCCCACTGGACAGCTTCCCATTCCAGAAAGGTACCTGATTCCACTGCCATCTCCTATGCCTAATTCTTTTCCATTTTAATCTCCAATTCATTATCAGACCTGCCTCGGTCACTCACTCACTCATTCTGCAAATAGCTATTGACTACAGTCATGCATTGTTTAATGAAGGGAACAAGTTCTGAGAAATGCATTGTTAGAACTGACAGAACTGCCACTGTGTGACCATCACAGGGGGGCAGCTACACAAACCTATACCCTCGAGAGCACCCTCACTGTCCTGGTGGTATAGCCTACTACACACCTAGGATGTGTGGTACAGCCTATTGGCTCCTAGCCTATACACCCTTATAGCATGTCCCTGTGCTCAAGACTGTAGGCAGCTGGAACACAGAAAGGGTAGAGTGAAAACACACTCTACACAGTATTATAATTTCTGGGGTCACCCTCATGTATAGGTGGTCTGTCATTGACTAAAGTGTCTTTATGCAACACATATGTATTCATTTTTCCAGGTGCAATTACAGTCCAGTAGGGCAAGGAAATGATGGTCCTAGAGAGGGGAAAGTCCTAGAGAGGGGAAAAATGGTACAGTGGGTAATATAGACAGCCACGTGGCCTGGGTTCCATCCTGGTTCCTCCACTCACTAGTTGTGCTATGCTGGGCTATTTACTTGGCCTTTCTGGGACTTAGTTTTATCCCTTGCAAGGTGGAGACATTGTTACTTGTTCTGAGCATCCCATGGCCTCTCTTATGGGCTTTGAAAAAATGAAACAAAGTATGTAACGGGGCTAGGACAGGGCACAGAAGGACACACAATCCTGGTCTTCCGAACACATGGACAAGAGCAGGTGCACTTCACCGGCCACACAGAGGAAGAACATCCAGCCCGCAAGAGAATGGCCAGGGGAGGTTGGCTTCCATCTCACACTCGCAGGGGAAGGAACCACAGAAAGGAAGCACAAGGGAGGGGGTGCAGGAGGAAGCCTCTGGGGGAGGCTCCCACGCAGGAAATGGGGAAGGGCCAGGGTCTGGGAACCTGGTTTCACTGGGCAGCAGGCTTGGTGTTTTACTCGTCCCCACCCCTCACTTCATTCCAGCCTGGACTTCAGTTTCCTCATCTGAACAATGAGAGAGCAGATCAGAGAGCCCCTTCCAACATAAGACCCCTGGATGGCTCCCTCAGGAAGTTCTTGGCAACAGCAGTATCAGAAGTCTGGCCACAGAGGGGAGCAGGGAGAAGCCCAGGTGGGTACTTACCGCAGGCCCGGTGAAGGGCACATGGTCGCAGTTCTCCTGCCAAGACTGGTTGAGGCTCTGGGCAAACTCTTGAAAGAAAGCATGGGATTGGTTGAAAATGGAAAATCCAAGGATGTTGACACGATCGTCCACGAGGCTGTCCATTCTCTGGAGGGAGAACTCCTTCGGCAGTCAGAAACAGAGAATATGGTTAAGAAGAGCTGGAGGGAGGGAGGGATGGCATTAGAGCAGGTCTAGGTACCTCATTCTAGTCTAAGATATAAACACACTCTGCTGGGAACCAGGGCTCCAGAGATAAGAATGTTTTTCTTTTTTTCTTCTGAGATTTAATAGTATCAATCAGGTAGGGGAGAAAAAAAGAAAAATAAGCAGAATGATCTGTAAGCAAAGTACATCCCAAATGCCCTGGATGGAGAGAAAAAACCCATGTGCTCTGTGGAGGCAGGACTGCTTCCATGGAGGGAGTGATGCTTGAGGTGTGTCTGAAAGGACGTACAGGTATTTTCTAAGAGGAAAATGTGGACAAAGGGTATTGTAGCTGAAAATCACCGTGCATACAAAGCTGTCCGTGGTGTACTTTCCAGAAAGCATCATTCCTTAAAGTGTGATTCTACCATCAGGATCGCCCAGGGATTTGTTAAAAAATGAAGATTCCAGCACCCCAAATACCACCACCTGAATATGAATCTGGGGAGCTGAGCCCCAGGAGCCTGCACTTTTGGCAGGTCCCTGAGTCTTATGCACCCAAAGTGTGGGTGGGCGCACAGAGTACGTAGGGAAGGAATGGTGAGAAATGAAGCTAGACAGGAGGGGTCGGACCGTGAGGGCCTGGACACCAGGCTAGGGAGCCTGCACTTTGTCCTGTGGGCGATGGGACCCACGGGGACTGCCAGCAGAGAAGTGCCAAGATCAAGTTTACTTTCTATAACTCTTAACCTGAAGGTCTGAAGGTAGGGTTGTGCCCTCCTTTATAATTTTTTTTCATTCATTTCACAAATATTCAAGTGTTTACCATGTGCTGGACACTGGTCTAGGCACAGAGAACATGAATAAGGGAGATGCATCTGCTGCTCTCAAGGCCCTCACTAGTTAGAGGGAGGGACAATAAGGATACAGACTGCTACATACGAGAGGCGGGAGTTGGAGGCAATCAGAAAAACCCATCTGGGATAGTGACATTTAGAAGTTCAAGAGAGTTCTCCCAACAACCTTAATCCAATCCTCACCCAACCGCCTGGCCAAGGCCAAGTGTTAGCCTGCAGGTGTGAGCTCCACCAGGGTCAGTTACAGGGATACGAGGCAGGTGGGGTTATGCACCTTGCTGATACCCATTCCTGGAAAAGTGTCTTGAAATTTGCGGGCAAGGCCATCTCACACTGAAGTCACAGTCATCACACATTTGTTCCAAGCGCCTTGCACACAGCTTAGTGCCCCCAGGCACATAGTACTTAGAGACCCCAAACCAACCCATCAGCCACTCGGCCTGATAGCACGTGCCTTGGGCTTTACTCTCTGGCCAGGCAGAAGCATTGCTTTCCTTCGGGTGGACTCCTTTTCTGAAGACTTAACTGCCCCAGGCCACTGGCACTTGTCTTACACCCTTGCTAACATCTCCGGCCTCCACTGAGGCCTGAGCTCACACACCCAGAGCCCGGCCTCAGCTTCGGCTCACAGACTGGAGTTACAAAGCCCCCTTGGCGCCACCAGCCCCTGACAGAGTGGAGTTGGATGAGAATGTAGTGTATTTTGGATGCTGCCACATTCCCATCAGGGAAACACGGGCATGCCAGAGAATGTATTGATTCCAGAGCTGACATTATCTCCTTTCTCTCTTGCCCATGAGCTGGGGGCTACCAGCAGGAACGCGGGGCAGATGACTAATGGGAAGAGATGCACTTGGCAAGGCTGAGAGGACTGGGGCGCACAGCCAGGCTGCTGCCGGAAACCCCAGGGGCCCCCTGGCCACGGCTGGTGGGGACTAGAGAACGTCCTCTTTTCCCTGGCTTCCTTATCAACATGGGCGACACATCACCCCACCTCCAACTCTTCCCCCCACACATAGCTGGACGGAGGCCCATTTCAAGAAAGCCCCCACGTCTTGGATGTCCACAGACTCCCATGTGTAGTCGGGGGATATAGCACATAAGGGCTTCGATGTTCAAACCCAGGTTCTGCGCCATCCTGGCTGGGTGACCTTGGCCTTTGGCTGCTCATTTTGTAAAATAGATGCAGTTACACTGGCAACCTTATAGGCTGTTTCAAGGAAAAGCAAGCTGTATGCAAAGGCTTAGCATCCCATGTGGCAAACGGGATGGTTACTGACATGAGATATCAGGAAGCCTCTGGCCCTCTACTTCTTTCATTCCACTTGCCCTGGGAACCTAAGCTAGGAGAGTGTTTCCTTCAAACGCATGTTATAGGCAGAATTAAGAGTGAATGAGTTAATTACACACACTTAGAGGTAGTTTATCAAAAAGTCAGCCAGTATGTCTTCCTGCCTCTTAATTCCTAACTTCTTATCCCTCAATTATAGCCTACTTACAAAGGCGTCTTAAGATAAAAAGATTCCTGAAGCTTCCTTGCTAATTCCTTCTATTTATAATGACTAGTGGGATAGCTTGTCAAAGGACAGGAAGGAGGGGCTCTTTTACTGCAATTTCCCTGGACGCTCCAGGGTTCTACTCTTTAAGCGTCCTTACAGGTGGGAAATTCTTTCTTATGCCTGAACTCAGACTCTCCTGCTGCTGTCGAAGGCAATTTTCTAAAAGAATATGGAAATATCACCAACGTATATACAACGAAATCTCCTGCACTAGTATTTCTCAAAGTGTGCTCCTCAAGATGTTAGCTTTCCAGATGTTAGCAGAAATTTTACAAAAATAAGGCTCTGTGTTCTCATAAGGTTAGAAATTAAGGTAGGAAAACATTGCATATTATATTGGCCTTTTTGAGATGTATAAAGCATATAAGCATATTAAAGGATGAAACAGCTTGTTTAATTTTGTTTAACCCTGAAATTTCCAAACACGTTTGCCATAGGACAGTTTTTTCCCCTCCAAAGCCCATGAGTGACTCCCAGTAGGATTCCACGGTTTAGATGCTACTCTATAAACTCAGAGAAACGTGTATTATGAATCCCAAATCAAGTGATGGGGACATTTTGCATGAGAGTATTTCACAAAATTAACAAATTTTAGGATTGGAGGGGATTAAAGGTCGCTTGACTTTTGCTGCCCATCTCCAGCCCTAAGAATGCACACCTGGTTCACTCAGGTCCCCCAGCCACACTGCCTGGCTGGCTGTGACCTTTGTAAAGTGGGAGAAAGGCTGGGAGTGGTTCCTGGGGTGGAACAGGTTCTCAGGGAGACCCTGATCCTCTTATAAACGTCCCAGGAAGGGTCCCTGCTTCCAATAGGAGTGGATTCCCAGTGTCCCCACACCAGAGGAATAAGGGACAAGAGACCCACAGAGCAAGCAGCCGTCTGGTATAGCCAAGAGGCAGAGCAGGACCAAGACCAATCTCCCATTACTCCAAGTGTGCACGGCTTCGTGACAGTCCCCCTGCTTCCATTACTTGTTCATGAGTGTGGTCTCTCTCCAGAGGGCTGTGTGTTCACAGACAGCAAGGATGTGCCTGTCTTGTGTTTGAACTCCACGCTGCACCTGGCTGAGTGCCTAATACCTAGAAGCTGCTCGGTGGTGTTGGCGGAAGGTCCTTTGATTGAAGACATCTCAATGCCTTGGGTCCTCACTGTGGCCAATGCCATCTTATCACATTGTCTTATCCCCAGAGAAGGAGCGAGAACATCAGTGGAAGTTGTACCAACCCTCTATCCTCTGAGAGATGCGATACTGCATTGTAAACAACGGATTCCTCATAGATTACTTTCTTATCACTGGGCCTTCACATTAAAAATGTACCTGTATATGTGTGTATATATGTGTGCATGTGTGTGTGTGCAAATCCTTGTGTACACAGTGATATGTGAGGATGCAAATAACTATAGCTAAAGGTCAGGTCACGGCCATAAATGAAGAGAGGGAGTTGTCACCCCGAGTTGAAGAAACGCCTTGCGGATAAGGCAGTTACTGTGGGCGATACAGCTCACTGAGTTCCCCTTACCTTCTCCAGCAGGAGTGACAAGTCCAATGTCCTGGTTTATAGACAGGCACCCATTCGTGGCTCAGCTAAAAGAAACTTTCTGTGGACCTACAGCCTGTTCATCCACCTGGGCCAGGAAGCAAGGGCAGGCTGGGAGTGAGGCTGGGTTGGGGATGGGGCTGCAGAGGAGGGCCCGGTTCTCAGGTGGATTTGTTGGAGGAAGAAGGGAGACTGGGGAACTGTGCAGTTACTGTGGCTGCAAGTGGGACCACCTCACACCACACAGAGTCCAAGTGCCAGGAAAGACCCAACTTTGGTGCCAGGTGTTACGGAGCGTGGGGGAATAAGGGACATGATGAGCCAGCCTGTGGGCGGCCTCTGCAAGGGTGGGGGGTGCTGGGAAAGAGGTGTCCTCTTTGAAGAGCAGAGACGCACTCTGCCTTGGCTGAGCCGCCAAGTCCCATCGCTGGGGATTAGAGGCAGTCAACACTGGGGAGTGGACAAGAGCTGAAGGCCCAAGAGCTGGGAACGATGCAGGCTTGGCTCCTGTGCTTGACTTTAAGGACATAAGCACAAAATTAAGACACCAGTCCAGATGTTCTTTGAGTGAAGCCCATCCTCCAACCCAGGCCAAATGGGGAGGTGGGACAAGTATCATTCTGATGTTGGTTCTCTCTGCCCCACAGTCCCCTTTCCCTTTCTCCGGGACAGCCTAACCCAGTAAGTGTGTCACTCTTCTTCTAGCTGCCTCAGCTAGAAACATCAGGCACAGCCTCAACTCCCTTCCTCTTTTAACTCTGCCCCCACTTTATTGCCCGTTCAGTTGAATCTGTCCTTTCCTTTCAGACCCCTCCAGGTTAGGCCCTCCTTGTGCCTTCTTTGCAATAGCTGCCTAGTTAACAGGATCATGCTTCTGATCCTGGGACAGCTGGCTGCTGAATCGTTCAAGCCCCAGGTACCATTTATATGATGACAGTATGAATGGTGTCCCTGGGCATCATGCAATAATGCATAAGCAAACAATAATGCCATACAGCATGTACTAGAAAGAGAATGTTTTGAAGTAAGACAGACCAGGGTTCAAATCCTGATTTGGCCACCTACAGGGCAGTGACCTCAGACAGGCAGGTCTCTGGGCTTCCAGTTTATTCACCTGTGAAGTGTAGATAAGAACGTCTACCTTTCAGGGGCAATTCATGCAAAGTGCAGTCCCTCCTCTGCACTGTGGTGTCATCAAAGAGCTGCCCCTCGTGCTCCAGCTGGGCCCCGGCTGGAGGGAAGTATCTGGCATGTGAGCTTCTGTTCCCTCTTCCCCCTCACGTGGCAAGATGTGACTCTCGGCTACTTGCCAAATAAGAAAAGTTTTGCCAAAGAAGACACTAGAAGGTGTTCGTAGCTTGATGTGGCTACGTGTGTCGCCACAGACAGCTTGAGTTGAAGTTCTAGAACTTCCAACAATAATAACAATAATTATTTATTCCATAAATAATACAGAATAATGATGCTAATAGCTGCTACAATTTATGGACCACCAGCTGTGTGCTAGGCAGAAGGCACGCCTCTGAGAACAGAGGAGAGCTGAGGTCTGCCCCACACCATGTCTGCTCGACATGAAGAGCCTGGAAAAAGAACAAGAGCAAAAGCCAGGGAGCTGCAGGAGGGAAGGAAGTGGATGGCCGTGTGGTGTAACTGAAGGTGGGTGTGGCTAAGACAGCACGGAGAAGCAGGCAGTGGAGCGTCGCTTCCTGAACTTGACCAAATTCTAATGAGAGGTGCTCAGCAGTCTTAGCCATCCCTGTGATAATGGCCATCTCTCTACGGTCATCATTATTTGAGCCACAAATGCTTCCCTGCTGGCCTGTGAACTCCTGGGAGGTACAGAGGACTGTTTCACTCATTGCTGTAACTCTGGCACCTAGAGAAAGTCAGCAAATCCAAAAACTACCTTTTTCTGGCTTAATTAAATGGTTAGGAGAATAATCGTGCTAGAGGGATGGGGTATGGATTTGGAATTAGAACATTTTAAATGCACACACTGTCTAGTGGTATTTCGTCCTAGATTTTCCTCTCTGAAACCCCACATTCCAAAACCCAATTATTGAGGGTTTTTTTTTTTGAATTTAAACCTTTTCCTTTTTAACTCTTTTAATTAGACAAGTTTCTTCATTTTAAAGTGGGGGAAATAATACCTCCAGTGCTGCTGTGAGACTCAAAAGAGATAATATATAGGAAAGCTCTATGTAGATTGGAGGTACGATATAGAATCCTTGAGTTTATTAGTATTATTAGCAGTTAAAATAAAATAGCTCAAGGACAGCATTCTCCTGTACTTTCAGATCATTAGTAGGTAATGAAGAAGGCGGCCAGGGGAGGGGACCTGAGGTCTGACAGATAAAGGTGGCCATCTCTGAGTTTCTGCATAAGGCCCCAGTTGTCCCCCAAATCTCAACAGCTCCCTTCCTGCCCGGGGACACAGGCAACCTATGAAAAGGGGTCACCCCAGTGCCTCTATGATGTCTGGAATCTCTCCCAACTCTGCCCCTCGAGTTCGGTTGGCTTGTGACTATCCTTATTTGCAGCCTCTTCACTCCAGAACTGGCTCTATTTCTTAACAGTGGTGTTTCCAACTCCATGACCCTGCAACCATGGGATTTCAACCCGTTTCTTATTTTCTGCCTGCTCTCACCCAAGCTTCAGCCTCTGACCCTCTGATCCATGCTTCACCCAGGCCCCTACCTGCCTGGGAGAGGAGGCTCACAGCCTCACGTTACCCAGATCAAAATAATTTAATAAATATCAATTTATTAGTGAGTATAGTGACATTGACCACTTCCAGTGACACAGCTCTCCTTAGCTTATAAGATGCTTCCATATGCTGCCTTGGGGCCTCCCAGTCAGACTTGGAAATAGACGGGTTTCATTTATATTCCTACAAGGCAGAAGAAGGAATGTCTTCCCAAAAGACACACTTGCAATTAATATCCAGGTCCTTGGTTTACAAGACCAGTACTTACTCCATTTTCCCTACTGTGTGCTCAGCCCAGGGCTAGTCCACCAGGAGATGGTGTTAACCCATACCCCCTTGCTGAGATTGTTAATGACTAACAACTCCCAGGGATTCTCACCCAGGGGTCCTGAGAACACCAGAAGATTCCTATTTCTTAACCTATTATTATGAAGCTGGAATAGTGGAAGATGAATTTAGGACTGTGTCCTAAAACTCCACCCCCTCCCATCCGTCTCTTGGTTCCATGTCTGTGGATATCACCATTATCCACCGGTCACCGAAGCTAGAATCTGGAACTCAGCATCCAGTTCCTCGATTCTCTCACTGTGCACATCTCATGCACATGAACTCAGTCACTGTGACTGGAGAAAATTCTCCTTCCTTCTCATCTCTTGAAGCCACCCCGTTCTCTGTCCCCATCACCTGTATCTCAATCCAGATCCTCATCTTCTGGTTCCTGAACTCCAGACTACCTGATTTCTCTTCCTCTAGTCTTGCATTTCCCCAGATCCTTCTCCATGCTAATTGCTGAAGGGATCTTTCTAAACTATAAATTCATCATGCGCCTTTACTGCCCACCCCATACTCCTTATTACAAACAGGACAGAAACCAACTCCTCAGGTAGACAGACGGGTCTTTTCGTGGTATGGTTCCTGCCTACACTTCCCCTTGCTCTGCTTCATCACCTAGGCCAGGCAGAACTGGCCACTCCATTGTGCTACCTTATATATATACCTATCATCACTTAGAGTTTTTGATCACAAGTTTGTTCAAAGCTGTCTCCTCAAGGACTAGTTGCTATTTGGAACAAAAGCATTTACATTACCAGGATCTACTCTGGGGCAGCCTGTGTAGAAAAAAGTCAATGCTGTTAACTGAATACATTTAGGAAGGGAGCACCTGTCATGCTGTTCCTCATCTCATCCCACCACTATTGGTTTCCTCAGCTCCCCAAGGTCCTTCCTCACAGCTGTGTCTATTTAGTCCTCCTTGGGGCCCACTGCATGGCAGAAGCCACGTCCCAGAGCCTTGTCTCATGAGTGCCCTGCTAGCTTTTCACAGGAAAGGTCTGCAGCCCACCAGAAGTCCAGAATCTCCTGGGTGTCTTTCCATCCTCTCCTTCCCCCTCCCCTCTCCACCTAACTCTGGTCTCTGTCTCTCTATTTATCTGCATCAAAGCCTGTGCTCTCTGCAGGCTGGGAGATTGCTTTTTGTGTAATAAGGTCTTTGAAGACAGAAGCAGCTGAGAAGCTAATTCATACCTGTCAATGAATTCTATTTAATGGGAGATTTGGTCCTAAATCTCCCAGCTCTGGATCCTTCTCTCTGCATGTTTCCTATCCATTTACCCCCATGACCTGAACATGCAGACCCACTCCTCCTAGGAACCCTGTCTTCTCTCTGCTTTTCTTTCCCAACACGAATCCACAAGCTCCAAAGGTAGACCACACTCTGTCTTGTTCAATGCTCTATCCCCTGCCCTCTACTCCGCGCCTGTGCTTACAAGTAATCAATACACATTCATTAAATGAATTCATGTTGGCCTGTGAACGCCCTGTAACAGTGGCGCCATCAGGGTGGAACCACCTTTACAAAGACTTCAGTCACCTGCTCCCAGGAAGAATAAGGCAGAGGCCAGGCAGAAAGCCCTCCCACCTCCTTGGTAGCAGCTGTAACTACCTTCATTTTTAATTTACAAGACTGTTTTGTATGTTGGGACACTAAATAAGTAGTTGCTAACTGTGTCATTAACTGGCCTGAGAAATAGTAGACACTGGGCTCTCCCCTTTAGCTGGGGACAGCTATTGCTTTTCTGCCATCTTGCTTCCTTCCTAAGGCATTTATTTCTCACCTCTGAGGTCCACTGTACTCAGGGTTCTCTGCTCAGACTGCCTGGTCAGAACCCCCTCCTTTGCCAGGTCCCAGTGCATTAGCTTCAGGCATATAGAGACCCAGCACACAACCCCCATCTCACCTGGGATACAGGAGTTGTCAACAGGGGCTTCTGCCTCTTTCCTGACTTTGCCTGCCCTGTATCTGCAGCAGGATCAAATAATGGGCTGTCCACGAGGGCTGAGCGCCTTGCTGACTCTGCTGCACACAGGAGGCCACTGGGTTTTCAGATGCAGGGAAATATACTTTACAGATTTTTAGATCTTGGCTGTGTTTTAGATCTTGGATAGTTTCATTCATTCCAAATTTCATTCAACAAAAATAGGAGTCCTCCTTGAGAATGCACACTGGGTTAGGCACTAGATGAGCAAACCCCATCCCTGTCCTCAAGGAGCTTAGACTCAAGAAGGAGACACATCCTGGGGGGTGCTGCGTACAAGGTACTGTGCCCAAGAGGTGGTCCCTTCTACCTGATTTTCCTGAGCCGAAACCCGGAGGATGAGCAGGAGTCAGCCAGATAAAGAAGTGGGAAGACGAATTTCACAGACAAACAAGAGCATATGCAGTGCCCCAGGGCAGCTAAGCTTAGGATAAACCCGGTGAACTACAAGGCAAGAGGTAATTCCGGGAGAGCCTGCATTATGTGTGATGTTAAGAAGTCCAGACTTTATCCTGACCATAATGGCGGACGCACTGAAGGGTTTTAAGCAAGGGGAGGGGCAAGAGTATGATCCAGCTTTGGAATTCACAGGAGAGGCGTCTACCACATGAATTATGGCTGGAGACTTCAGAGGGACGGGCAGGCATCATGCTCACTGCTGGGCCGTGAATGTGAGGGGAGGCCCCAGATGGTGATTAATTGAGCTGTTGATGCCTTTGACACTGCCTAGTGCTGAGGATGGAGAAGCTGGATTGCTTAATAATAATAGCAATTGCTACTCCTAATGGTGCTTGTAATACAATAGCACTTATAATGTAATAATAATAATAATACGATTTGCCATAATGTCTTTTATTCTCAGTCTCCCTGTGCTTTCCAAACATTCATTAAATCTCAAACACTCTTCTCAGCAAAGCCCAAATTCCTTAATGCCTCGAGCTCCCTTGTAGCTGCAAGAGTCACAAGAGGCCTCAGTTTCCCCCTTCGCCCTGGGCATCAATCTTTGCTCAGGAGCCAGTTTACAGATCACCATCAGAAGCCAATAGATGTGCCCTGCCCAGAGCCCTACCTTGGGCTGGCAGAAGTGACATGGTGTCCATCAGCTATATTATCAGGGATGTACTGATTTCTCCAGCACCTTCCTCCTGATGCCCTAGCTAGACCTCTCCTTGTACATGGGGAAAGTAAAATAAATTCATCTACAGAGTCAGCATGCGTGATTCTAAGGGGAACCCCCAAGACACACACACACACACACACACACACACACTCCCCAGGACTGTGATGAATTTTACCCCTGTGAGTAGGTTATGCTACATGGCACAGCTGGCTTTAAGAGGGAGATTATCCAGGTGGACCTGACCCAAGACTCTTTTAAAAGCAGAGAATTTTCTCTGGCTGATTGCAGAAGAGGAAGCCAAAGAGATTTGAGGAGAGAGAGGGGCTGGAGGGAGGTTTCCTGTTGATGAGACAAAGCCGTCATCATGGGGCGAGGACCCAAGAGTGGCCTCTAAGTGCTGAGAACCTTCCCTAGTCTAGAGGCAGCAAGGAAACAGAGTTCAGTCCTACAACCACTAGGAAGTGGGTTCTGCCAACAACAGGCATGAGCCTGGAAGAAGATCTGGGGTCCAGATGTGAATGCAGCTGGCCCCACCTTGATTTCAGCTTGAGCAGACTTCTGACCTCCAGAACTCTGCACTGATAAATGGTGCTGTTTAAAGCTGCTAATTTAGAGGTAATTTGTTGCACAGCAATAAAACATAAATACAGCACAGAAAAGCCGTAAAGATCAGTTTGATGAGCACAAGATGTGGGCTGGGAGGTGAAAGGCATCTTCTCAGATCTACCACTTGTTGACTGAAGAACCTTAGACAGGGCTCTCACGCTTCCTGAGCCCCACTTTCCTACCAGGTAGAACTGGAACCCCTACTTTGCCATGTTCTTTCATGGGTTAAAGGTCTTGAACGAAAGGTGCTGGGGATGGTGGCTGGCTCGCTGCTGGTCCTCAGAACAAGGAGCAACTATTATTATAATGCTTTAGAAAATGGGTGGGTTTTTATTATCAGAGTCCCTTGGTGGTGGATAATTGGAAATTGCTAGATCTGTAGACAGAAGGAAAGCTGAGGCAGCTCTCATTAAATTAATAAGACTTCCGGAATCTTTAACGAGTTTGTTGTGACAGAGGTCAAGGCAGGCTCCCCTTCTCCCGAAGCTCTATTAGGAAGAAGGCCTGGGCAGTCAAAGTGGTGGGGTGGTGGGGTGGGGGAGGGCGCATTTCAATTATGTTTCCAGAGATATTGAACTAGAGTGGTCCCCAGAGCCTAGTTCTTATTTCAATTTGATTTATTTTCTATGCACAGTCTAATGCACCCAGTCACTAACACACATGGGCGTGTATGTGTGTGTGTGTGTGTGTATGAGCCAGGGCAGATACAAGGAGTGCATTTCAATTTTCATTAAATGAAAGATACACAAATATCTAACTTGGTTCTGGGGTTCCCATGGGACTTATCTACACTGTCACGCTGTTTGTCAAACATCAGCAAAGGGGCTGCCTGATAATTGGTTCCTCCGATGCAAAGCAGAGTTTCTTCACCTCCAGCAGGGTCTCAACACCCCCGTAGCGAGCGAATGCCTCTTCAGTGTCTTTCCATTTTCCTGGAAATATTCATCCCATTCTCACACCCCCATCCTGCTCTGTCTCACTGAATACCCACATTCACTGGCAGACTAGGTGCTGGCTCCTCTTGCCCGACCCACACTCTGGGAGGGATCAAAGCCTAATTGGTTCATTTTCATTTTCAATGACCCTGCACTCCCCAATTCCTCTTCCAGGATAACTGACAATGATGCCTTATTCCCCCACCCCCATCCCTAGGATACACTAATTAACCAGCCTCAGCTGAGACCAACTCTTGCTGTGGGCTGAGAACAAATGAAGGGACCCAAACGCAATATCTTAAATACAACAGTTCTTGGGGAAGCCTCCATGCAGCTTGGGCAATTCTTCTGGTCACTTGGGCTGACCATGGGAAGGATCCCATCTCTGGGGCCTTTTCCCCCTTCTGCCTTTGCTCCAGTGAGCAGCCAACCAACCCAAGTGAGGTGATGGCTTGATTCAAATGCTACCTGTCCAGAGCCCTGTCCCAGGTTCTATCAGAGTAAGGAGAGGGAAGATGTTGGAAGTTCTCAAGAAAGAGTGACCACCTGTAAGTGTTGGCAACTAGAAGGGCAGGCAGAGCCCTAGGGGCAGCCTGTGGTCACCTGGAGCTGCACCTGAAGGCAGTCTCCAGCACCTGGCAAGTTAGAGCACAGTCTGGACCTGTGTCCCTCTCAGGCTGCCACGGCTCCCTGCAGCATTTCTCCTGTAGTCTCAGGGTTACAGAGCCACCGGGATCAGGGACAGATGCAGACTCTTAGGCTGGCACCAAAGAGTTCACCTGTTGGATACGGATTAGGAGCCGGCACCAAGTGCATCAAGGCCACTCCACCTACCACTGGCCTGACCTCCCTTCTCTTGTCCTAGTGAAGCTCTAGCTTATAGTCTCATTTTAGGCCAGTGGTGCCCACACCCTTCAAGGGGGGATATTTGTTGACAGCTATCCAAGTGGTAATTCCACAAAGGTCACAAACATTTGTGATCTTTGGGTTGGGACAGGCATCTGTGACAAGCTGAAGGTGCTGACTCAGATCTACCTGGAACTCATACCTTTGCTCTTCCCCTGCCAAATACAGGGCAGAGAAGGTTGTGTAGAATAATATGAATTCTGAAAGGTTCTCCCTACTCCCACCCCCAAATACCTTCCTCACAACCTCCACAACTTCCCATGCGATCTACTTCCTTGGTTAAGTCCTTGGTTAAAACACAAATATCTGGGAGAGGTGAGACGTCAACTGTGGGTATCCTCCATCTGGCTAACTCCTATTGATTCTTTCTGGCCCAATGGATGTGGCTTATCTCAGGAACTTCTGACAAACCTGATGGGCTAGACCAGAGGCCCTTCTCTGATAACCTCGTAATGCCCTGTGCATATCTTCAATCGCTTATCAAACCCATTGATTTATAATAACGCTGGGGCTCTTCTTCCACTCTAGTCTGACCTCCTGGAAGAATGGAACTTTATTCATCACTGTGTCCACAACACTCAGCACAGTTACTGCTCCACACTGATCCAGTGTGTGTGTGGCCTGTGAGCCAGGAGACCACCTCCCTCCACTCCTGATTCACTGTGAGAGCCTGGCCACGCCCCTGTCCCTCTTCAGTTCTTTGCTCAAAGATGACATTTAGTTAGGTGCTCTCATGATCAGAGAAACTTCCATGCTGTCTTGACCATTAACACTTTGGCATTGCATTAGATCCTCAGATCGGGGAGGCCCATCACCTAACAGGACTCTACAGTGTGGGTGGGGACACTGGACAGGCATTTCTGGGGAGGGGGTGCGAGAGATCTAGGCAGCTCACAAGACCAGTGCTGCCTCTGGGGGATCTGGACGGCTGAGGGCACTGGGCAGATGGGCAAACCAGACAAGAACATCGAAAAACCATGAAGAGGAAAGACGCAGAACACAGGCTGCCAGGAGATTCATCCAGTCATTTGTGGCGTGTTCATCCAATCCATAAATGCAGCAGGATTACAGAGTTGAGAGGCCTTTGGAGAGCCTTAGCCTATCCCCAGAGGAGGACGGGCTTGTGCAAGATCACACACGGTCAGTCAGTGGGACAGTCCAGATAAAACTGTGGCCCTACTCATGCCAGCTCTGATGCTGAAAAGAGGCTGGCTATTCCGCATGACAGACAGAATGTCATCTGATCCAAAGCTTCCTTTGCTGGCTCTGGCTCCATGCACAATAAGCACCATAACTTACCTCTGCCTACGTATCACTCTCCGATTCTCATCTCTAACCCATCTTCCCATAAAAAAAGCCATGTCTATAAACCTTTCTTCAAGCTCCCACAGAAGAACCAAATGCCCCTCTTCTCTAGTTTCTGTACCTTGCATCAACAGACCAAGAGCTCTTCATGTTACGCCCTGCTGGACCACCTCATACTGGTCCTCGTACCTCCCCAAACAGCAGGCGCTTAATAGATGTTTGCTGAGTAAGCGTAGTTGATTCTAACACTTCTCCAAGGTAAGTGCTTAATCATGGCTGGATAATCATTCTCTAATCCTATAACTTGTGCCAAGAAGCTTCCAGGTATCAGCCCCACTTTCCCCAAATGCAAACACAAAAACAAATCATTAGTCGCTGCCCTCCGAATCTGCTTCTGATTCTCCCTGCCATTTCTCCTTCTCAACACACCCCTGCCTTCCAACAGCCTTGTTCAGAGAAAAAGCACAAGAGGGCTTAGCAGCTTTGGAGAGCAGTTTTGGAAGACTAGCTTCTCCTTAAGATGCTGTTTGTGCCATGTATGCCAAGACACATTTGTCACGGCCAGACCTGCCACCTCTCTGGGTTTGCATTTGGTGGGAGTGGTACCTCGGCAGCTCAGACCAACACCTGGGGAGTGCTCAGTCCATTACTCTTCTCCTAGTTCCACTAAAAATACATTTATTCACTAAAGTGTACTGTATTATGCAGAGTGTCTCTCCTAAAAGGCTCAATAAAGCTGAAATATGTGGATACTCTTAGTAATTTTACAATAAAGTACACATTAGAATCAACCGTTCTGGCACTAGAAAGTTGTCCAACTGATGGATTGTAGCTTCTGGCTGGCTCTGAGTGTGTGTGTGCATGCACCCATGTGTGTGTGTAGGGCTGTGGTGTGTGGGGCTGTGTGTGTGTGTCTGTTGCACTTTCAGGGAAGGACTGGAAGATATGGAAAAGGCACAAGCATCCTGGGAATTGTAGTTCAGGTGAGAGGCCAATTTTGAAAAGCGTCTGATAACAGCTTTGGAGTTTGGGAAGCTAGAGGCAGTGAATCAGGAAAATCGGGCGTGGAAGTACTCCTCAGGAAAGTGGGGAAAAAAGAGCAAAGGGAAATATATTTACTAATAACCCACTGAAGATTAGAACCTTTCTGTGCTCTTCACAAAATGATGTTATGAGACAAACATTATTATCTTCATTTTATACAAGGAAAAACTAAAGTCCCATAGGTCAACTGCCTTGCCACGAGTTCATCCTACAGTGTTTTTCAACCTTTTTATTTCACAGTGCACTTGAACCTATAGCTGAACTTCCACGGCGCACTTAAATTATGTTGATCAAAAGAAAAGAGTGGGCTTGGTGGCAGCCACATATACTGAGGGTGGTAGGTTTGAGCCCGGCCTGGGCCTGCTAAGCAACAATTGCAACCAAAAAATAGCTGGGCATTGGGGCAGGCGCTTGTAGTCCCAGCTACTCGGGAGGCTGAGGCAAGACAATTGCTTAAGCCCAAGAGTTTGAAGTTGCTGTGAGCTGTGACGCCACGGCACTCTACCCAGAGCAGCATAGCGAGACTCTGTCTCAAAAAAAAAAAAAAAAGAGTGAAAAAAGAATATAATTACTGTGCTTTGAACTTCTTTCAAAAATAATTTAATTAATGGTCTTTAAAAATTTTCATAGCACACCAGTTGAAAATCACTGATCTAACATATGGTTAGGCCCAGGTTAAAACTCAAGACTGCTCTTATCTGAGGCCCCAGCTGCTTCTGTTGAGTCATGTTTGATGTCAACACGGTGATAAGTGTCATTTGCCTTCAAATGCCAAGCCATGGGACAAGGGACAGGGATAGATATCTTCACAATAATCTTTTAAAACCTGAAGGAGAGGTTTTATTTAACCCCCCTTGGGTTCTAGCTCCATGAATCAACTGCCAGGTGTTGGGCCGAGGAAGTCACACAGCCAAGGCTGACCAGGGGCATGGCGTGGCCAGTGGAGGAAGCAGCCTCAGGTGACAGGCCACTCAGCGCAGCCAGCCTGACTGTCCTTGCACTTTTCCTTTTTCCCATCTCTCTGGTCATTCTTGGTGCCAACCCTGAGCCCCAGGTTTTGACATCACCCTCCCTCCACAGATCCCATGCCACCAACCATATCTTTGGATCCTGGAATAAACCACTCCATATGGTCCTGCACAGCCTTAATTCAAGTATGTCCAGCTCAGAATGGGAGGGAAATAATTCAGATAGTTACTGTGTGGGCTATGGAAGTATTAAGGCAACCTGGGTAACAGTGTGCGGGCCCAGTGCTCCCTGACTGAGCTGCAGGCTGGGCTCCTCTGTGCTTTAGGAATTGGTTGGCCATTCCATTCAGGAATTGGAATAAGAGCTGAATTCCTGTTGGATGCGAGGAGAGGACCTATCTCACCTGGCTGCCCTACTCCAAGAACACAATAATGCTATGAAATGCTCCATTCACTCACACTCATCATTTACCAAGTGCCTAGTCTGTGCCAGATGGCCTTGGCTTTATGAAGTTCAAAGTCTGGTGAAGGGGGTTAGCACAGAAGAAGGAATTCCCACTTGAGATGAGGGCTGCAAAGTACAGCACACACAGTGCTGAGATGGAGTGTGGCAGCAGACTCAACCTGGTGTGTGTGGGGGAGTCAGGGGAGACTTCCTTGACATTTAAGTAAGACTCAAAAGATAGCTAGGGCTGGCTAGCCAGAGAAAGGAGCAGAAGAGTGGGGTGGTATGCATCTCCACTTCCTCATGGAATCAATGATTTCTTTCCTCCCTGTTTGCCCTGGGTCCCTTTTCTGTAATAATTTTAGCAATTTCAATTACTTATGGCTAATCTCTCTGATAAACCTTTGGCAAAATAAACACAGACACTGGTCTGCTGACAATAAAATGAACTCAGTAGAGGCAAATATCCCTTCTGCCCAAATAAGATAGAGAATGGAGCACAGAGGGGTCATTTCTGCAGGGCTTACCGGGACCTGGTTTGGGAATCTGAGGAGCTGTTGGGTGAACAGAACGGCTTGAGGGGGTCACATGGGGCCTCCAATCTGACGGGTCATTCTCCCCTCTCCCCAGAGAACACTCCCAACCCCAGAGTGTCGTGAATTGAAATGCCTCCAACTGCGAACGGGATAAAACAAGTCCCAGGCTGGAAATGCCCTCAGAGACCACCTAATACAAACTCATCATTTTATAGATGAAGAAACGGAAGCCTGACAAGGAAAAATGGCTTCCCTAGATACAGGCAGCAGAGAGAAGAGGTTTCTGATCTGGCTCGACTCCCTTGAGCAAGACACCGAAGCTTTAGAAGGCTCAAGCAAGCCTCAGCTTGTTCTTCTGTGAAATGGAGATTAAAATGATACCTTCGGCTAGAGCTGTCGTGAGTTTTAAATGAGAAAATAACTATGAAGCACTTATTACAGAGCCTTGTTCAAAGAAAGTATTCAGTAAGTGTCAGCTACCCTGTTACTGTGTACCCGCAGGTAGTGGCTAGACTGGGACTAGTGCCACGTCACTGCTCATCCAGGGTGAGCCTTGGATGTGATGAGGCCCTTGCTGGTCCCTGACCCTGCCTTCCCACAGGACACACCCAGCACTCGGACCTGTCTCTCTAGAGTTCCCCAAAGAAGAACTCTGGGTGCCCATGACTCTTAGATACCACACAAATGGCAGCCTGCCCTCCAGCACGGAGCTGGTGGTCCAAGTGTAGGGAGCCCTGGCCCTGCCTAGGCATGGCCATGAAATGGCAACGATGGCATCAGCTAGCTGTGCCTCCTGCAATGCTGTAGCAGCCCTGGGGCCAGCAAAACCCACAGCCTTCTGCTTCTAGTGCTCAATTATTTCCCACCTTTCACTAACGTTCCATGACTTTTGACCCTCAGCCTTAAATCTCAACGCTGCTCTCGGCCAAGGCAGCAGCTCCCTCCTTTGGCGCAGGGCCCATCTGTGCTCTCCAACAATAGATTAGAGTGATTTTATCTTTTCTATTAGAGAGTGACTGCAAATCTCCCTGGGTTCATTAGTAGCTGGATAATCCCTCCAGATTTATTAGCTGAAATTGAGCTTCCTCCTTCACCTCTTCTCTTCAGATGGCATCAACTACCTCTGCTGTCTCAGTGGCAGACTGAGCTTTGCCCAAAGGCCCTTAATTCTTCACATCCTCTATCCAAACTTCAATCAATCTTGCGGGAAAAAGTTCCTCCAGCCAAACCGAGAGGCCGACGGGAAGATAGAGCCTCCTTTTCAGAGTAAAGAGCAGAATAAGCACAGTGCACCTACAACTGTCCTGTGCACGTCCTGGGGGACAAGAGTGCGCCAGGAGCTGACCCCCTAGTGCTAATCTCTACTTCTAGGACCAGTTATCCTCTAAACAGACAAACCAGGACTAAGGATGCTACTTGTTTTTCTAGCATGTAGTACATGTGTGATGATGACTAATGATTATTAATAATAACGTGGCAGAGACGGCTTTCTCTGCCCATTCTCTCTTCTGCCTGAGCACACAGCCAGACTACATTTTCCAGCGTCCCTTAGAGGTAAGTGTGAACACGTGATGAGTTCAAACCAATGGAATTGTGAGCAAAAATAATCATCTACGGTGGTGGCTCAGGCCTGTAATCCTAGCACTCTGGGAGGCTGAGGCAGGTAGATTGCTTGAGCTCAGGAGTTCAAGACCAGCCTGAGTGACGGCAAAACCCTGTCTCTACTAAAAGTAGAAAAATCAGCCAGATGTGCCAGTGGGTACCTCTAGTCCCAGCTGCTCAGGAGGCTGAGGCAAAAGGGTTGCTTGAGCCCAAGGGTTTGAGGTTGCTGTGAGCTATGATGCTACAGAACTCTACACAGGGCAATGAAGTGACACTGTTTCTCGAAAATAAACAAACAAACAAACAAAATAATCTGTGTCACTTCCAGGCCTAATCCACGAACCCTCCTGTGCATGATCCCCCATGATTTTTTCCTACCTCCTAGGCCTCTGAAAGACCTTATGGATGGCTATTCACTGATCAGGAACAAACTTTTGGGACTTTAATTGAGTCAGAAAAACACTTCCACTGTGAGAAGCTGTAAGATTTGGGGGTTTATCTGTCACAGCAGCTAGCATGACCTACCAGATACAAACAGTGTTATCAATAGCTAATTTTGAATTCTTACCAAGATTTTTTAAAGACAGGTATTATTATTATATTCACATTTCACATATGAGGAAACGGAAGCCCCAAGAGCCTCAGGGCCACACAGCCTGTAAGCTCCTGAACTAGGGCCTTTACCAGTACTGACTGACTGTGAGGACTTGGCTTTTATACACCAGCTCCTTTCTCTCATTGATAAAGCTTCTTAATCAGCTGGACTCTCAACTTCAGCCATGTCATCTTGCTCTTTTCAATTTGCAAACTTTCACATAGAAATAAGAAACACAGGCTCAGCGCCTGTGGCTCAATCGGCTAAGGCGCCAGCCATGTACACCTAAGGTGGCAGGTTCGAATCCCCAGCCCGGGCCTGCCAAACAACAATGATGACTAAAACCAAAAAATGACCGGGCGTTGTGGCGGGCGCCTGTGGTCCCAGCTACTTGGGAGGCGGAGGCAGGAAACTCGCTTGAGCCCAGGAGTTGGAGGTTGCTATGAGCTGTGATGCCATGGCACTCTACCCAGGGGGATAGCTTGAG
>CAUYQV010110410.1:0-74790 GCA_963574575.1 Galagoides demidoff
TTTTGATACAATGACTAAGCAAATGACATGAAATTTATGTTAACCAGCTTGATGAAAGTATTTCAAATTGTATATGAAAACAGCACAATGTACCCCATGTTTGCATTAATGTATACAGCTATCAATTAATTAAAAAAAAAAGAAAAAAAAGAAAAAAAACAAAAAGAAAATCTTTTTCTATAGTAACCAATCTCTATTTCTATTTTAATTTTATCTAAATTATGTCCAAAAAATTCAACTCAATCAGCAAAAAGGTTTGGTGTCCGTATCTTTAAATGGAGGGCTAGCTTTGTTCAAAGGATATAGGATATTCGTAAGATATTTGGTATGTTTTGATATTTATTATAGATGAAAAATACCAGTACTATGATTAATAAGTCTACTGACATTTTGTATAGAGCTATTCCTGTATACATTTTGATATTTATTATAGATGAAAAATACCAGTACTATGATTAATAAGTCTATTGACATTTTGTATACAGCTAAATCCAATCTTCTGTTGCAATGACTCAATTTCTTAAATGATATGAAAGCAGATTCTTATTAGGCTATTGCTGGGCTTTCTGCTCCATCAACAAGGGAAAAGAATTGTTTTCGAGCAGTTCACAGAAAGAACACTACCAAAACTACTCTGGTCAAACAGCTGCCTTACAACAATTCATCTTTGATATGATGGTAACCGTAATGACCATGGTTATTCGCAATTAGATCTAACTATTCTTCCTCATTAATGAAAATTCCTGATATTCATAGAAAAAGACTACTGAGTATTTGCAAAAATTTCTTTTTCTTTGTCAAAAAACTCATAACATTTGTTTATAATATAGACAAGTGTTACTTCTTTGTATAGGGCACAAGTATCAGGCTCATCTTCATGTTCTGAAACCTAAATCTAGAATCATAACATTTTTATAAGACTGTAGGAAAAAAGGAAATAGCTTCTCTAGTATTACTCTTCATTTTCTCAGTAACTTCTATCATGTGACAGATTTAATGCTTTTTAACTTCTGGTCTCATAGCCTAACCTTTGAACATAGTAAGTTTGATGTAGCCATGAATTTCATTTGTACATAGTTCTATTTGTTCTTTTACTTTGAAAATAAAGTGTAGTATTAGTGGAAAGAACTTGAAAAAGGATCTGGAACCACAATCCATAAAAATGTGTAAAATTTCCATTTTTAATTTCTCTATTTAGAAGCCACTGAGCATAGAACAGAAAGATTCTGGTCTTAATGAATATTTGTTATTTTCTTCCTAAAGCACAACTTTCCTTCAGAACATTTTCTCTGAAAGTTCAGTAATACTGGTAAATTTTCCATGATACATGAGCTCACGGATCATAGCAAGATGCCTTTGATCTGCTGAGGTCAGATTAAAAAAGAAAAAAAAAACAGAAAATTATATATTCTAAAATTAGAAAGTCCTGCCACATAGGGGCTTAACAAGGTTTTAAAATGATCTTCCTCTTAGCAATAAGAGCTCAGCAGCCTTACAAACAAACAAATCACTAATGAAAGAAAAGTCTCTCAACATAGGTCAATTAAGAGGCGATGGATGAAGCCTCCCAGAAGTATAAGATAATTTGAGACAAAAGAAATAAATAACTTCCAATATCACTTCTAAAACTCTGACAAGAGAAACCATATATGTATACTACTGTGCTGACATCTACCAAAAGTTCCTTTTAATAAGAAAAACCACTGATGATGTACAAATCATTCCTTTGTTATTGAAGAATAACAAACATTATCCAGGGAAAATAATTATCATTTCCTATTAATAATAAAATGTTAAAATAAGGAGAAACAAATATCAATCATTAGCAATATATTTATTAAAAATAAATCACTACATATTAACTTCAAAAAGTTTTATTTACTTCGTTATTGAGTTATATTTTCTCTATGAGCAGAACATGATTCTTAGGAACTGCAGAGTTTGAGATTCTATCCTACCTGCAAATTAACAAGTTGGCCTATCACAGTTTCATGCATAGTGGAAAAGAACACCAGGTTTCTAGGTCACAGCCAAATGACTTTCCTACTAATAGCAAGAGCAGTGGCCAGAGTAACAGGATTTTCTTACACTTTTACCCTGAACTCTAATTCCCCTAAGAGGATGCATAGAAGGCCAGATGACATCTGTATACACTGTGGATTTTATTACTGGAGTAGAACCTAGAACTTAAGGAGCTCAAATCTTTTACAATGTCCAATAAATGTGCCTGTATAATCAAATGGCTTTGGATACCAATGGTCAAGTTCACTGTCACACTGTAGCAAGAGTGATACAAGTAACACACAAGTGTGACCACTTCCCTACTTAAAAATCTACCAATGATTCCCCATTGTCAGTGTCCCAAAAAAGAGAATTTCAAAAGCACAACTCCACATATAGAAAACAAAAGCCCAAAGGGCCAGGAGTGGGCAGAACTTCCAAAGCAGCAGAGCCCTCTTGTGGGTCATAAACCATCACCCCTTGTCCACCAAGGAATCTTCTGGGTGTAACGTGGCTCCACGTGTGATTTACCTACAGTGATGGCAACATGCTCAACTGCCAGGGAGCAGCGTTAATCACTGTGAATTAATGAAATATGTGCTACACATCAGTTGTGAGTTAACTTAATCTGTGTCCAGTCTCTAAACATACATAGGTTCTAATAAAATCAATCTTCAAGGATAAGAACCAGAACCTAAATTATGGTGATTTTACTGAGGTCAGTGTCGCTTATTGAGTGGTTCAGAGTAAAGAGAGGAAGGAAAAAGAGAAATGAAACAAGAGTAAGAAAAACAAATGCATTTATGTAACCCCTGTAATTATCATAAGCCTTTCTTTTGAAACACAGCAGATACCTTAACAATTCAGGCCCACTCCTGGACATTCCCCACTGAATAGAGGGGAAGGCTCCCTACTAGTCCATGCATAACGTATGTAAAATACCAGCTGCTCCATAGAGGGTGAGCACTCCTCTAACCACCAGGGTAATAACTATAAGCATACTTCACTTTATTGCACTTTGTTTTATTGTGTTTTGCAGATATTATGTTTTTTTACAAATTGAAGGTCTGTGGCACCCGTGTATCCAGCAAGTCTATGGGTAGGATTCTTCCAACAGCACACACTTGTGTCACCTCTCTAAGTTACATTTTGTTCATCCTTGCTATCTATCTCAAATATTCATTATTATTACATCTGTTATAGAGGTCTGTGATCAGTGAACTTTGAGGCTGCTCTTGAAATTTGGTGCACACAAATTGTGCCCACGTAAGACAGCAAACTTAATGCACAAATGTTTTATGTGATCTGACCACTCCACTGACTGACCATTCCCCCTTCTCTCCCTCTCATTCAGCCTATCTCCTGCAACACAATGGTGATAAAATTAGGCCAGTTTATAACCTGATTACAGCCTCTAAGTGTTCAAATGAAAGGAATAATCATGCATCTCTCATTTTAAATGGAAAGCTAGAAATGATTAAGTTTAGTGAGGAAGGCATGTCAAAAGCTGAGACAAGAAGAAAGCTAGGTAGGCCTCTTGCACCAACCAGATTGCCAAGTTGTGAATGCAAAGGGACATTCTTGAACGAAATGGAAAATGCTACTCCAGCGAGCACATGAATGATAAGAAAGTTAAACAACCTTTCTAGTATATGAAGAAAGTGGTATGGACAGAACATCAAAGCAGCCACAACATTCCTTAAACCGAAGCCTGACCTAGCGCAAGGCCCTAACTCTCTTTAATCCCGTGAAGGCTGACAGAGGTAAGGAAGCTGCAGGAAAAAGGTCTTAGGCTGGCAGAGGTTGGTTTGTGAGGTTTGAAGAAAGAAGCCGCCTCCATAATATGAAAGTGCAAGATGATGAAGAGGCTGCGGCAAGTTACATAGAGGATCCAGCTAACGTGAATGCTGAAGGGGGCTACACTAAACAACAGATTTTCAGTGGAGACAAAACAGCCTCCATTGAGGGAAAATGTGATTAGCATTTTTGTAGCTACAGAAAAGAAGTCAGTGCCTGAATTCAGAGCTTCAAAGGACAGGCTGACTCTTGCTTGGGACTAAGGCAGCTGGTAAATTTAAGTTGAACCCAATGCTCAGTTACATCATGAACATCCAGAGACCTCAAAACTCAGGCTAAATCTACTTTGCCTGTGTTCTATAAATGGCAAAACAAAGGCTGGATGACCAAATGTTTTAAACTCACTGTTGAGACCTACTATTCGAAATTAAATGCTGCTCATTGGCAATGTACCTGGTCACTCAAGAGCACTGATGGCAATGTATAAAGAGATTAACGATGCTTTCACATCTGCTAACACAACATCCATTCCGTCGCCCTTGGAACAAAGAGACATTTCAAGTCTTATTCTCAAGTCTTATTATTAATAAATTCATTTCATAAAGTTGTAGCTGCTATACATTGTGATTCTTCTGATGGATCTTGACAAACCAAATTGAAAACCTTCTGGAAAGGATTTACCATTCTAGGTGCCAATCAGAACATCTTTGATTCATGGGAAGAGGTCAAAATATCAATATTAACAGGAATTTGAAAGTGGACTCCAAATAATCATGGATGACTTTGAGTGGTTCAAGAACTCAGGGGAGGAAGTAAGTGCAGAAATAATAGTGGCAACAGGACAAGCTAGAATTAGAAGCAGAACCTAGAGATGGGACTGAATTGCTGCAATTTCACGATCAAATTTGATTGAACACACAAGCAGTTGCTTTTTACAGATGGACAAAGAAAAGTATTTTCTGGCTCAGCACCCATAGCATAGCGCTTACAGTGCCAGCCACATACACCAAGGCTGGTGGGTTCAAACCCAGCTTGGGCCAGCTAAACAATGACCACTGCAACCGAAAAATAGCTGAGCATTGTGGCGGGCACCTGTAATCCCAGCTACTTGGGAAGCTGAGACAAGAGAACCGCTTAAGCCCAAGAGCTGGAGGTTGCTGTGAGCTGTGATACCATGGCACTCTACCAAGGGCAACATAGTGAGACTCTGTCTCAATTAAAAAAAAAGAAAAAAGAAAAAAAAATATTTTCTTAAGATAGAATCTACAGGTAAAGGTGCTGAGCATTATTGAAATGACAACAAATGATTTAGAACAGCGGTTCTCAACCTGTGGGTCGTGACCCATAGGAACTGTATTAAAGGGCCGTGGAATTAGGAAGGTTGATAACCATTGATTTAGAATATAAAGTCAACTTAGTTGATAAAGCAGTACTTTTGACACAGAGCAGAACTCCAATTTTGAAAGAAGTTTTACTGTGGGTAAAATGCTATCAAAAACCTTTGCATACTACAAAGAAATCTTTCATAAAAGGCAGCATCAAAGGATACATTAAACTTTACCACTGTCTGATTTTAAGACACTGCACAGTCACCTCAACACTCAGCACTCTGATGGGTGAGCAGCCATCAGCATCCAGGCAAGACACCTCATCAGCAAAAAGTGCGTGACTCTCCAAAGGCTCAGATGCTCAGTAGTATTTTTTTGCAATAAAACATTTTTTAATTAAGGTATGCACTTTTTTTAGACATATGTTATTGCACACTTCTATAACAGATCACAGTGAAGGCATAACTTTTATATGCACTGGGAAACAAAAAATCCATGTGGCTTACTTTATTGTGATAGTTGCTTTCCTGCAGTTGTCTGAAACCGAACCCACAGTATCTCTGAGGGACGCCTGTCTTAGTAAAATTACCTATTTGTGCCATTCCTTAGGCAGTTTTCTAATGGTACAGAACTAATTTAAATTATTTATCATTTTTGCATATCTTGTCCTTCCCAAATTGAATACATGCTGCTTATAGGCAGAAAATTATAATTTGGCATCTTATTTGTTCTTCCTATTTAGGCTCTTCGTATAATGAGTTGAACCAAGCAGGTCTTCGATAAATATGGATGTTTCTATTTTCTTCACTGACATAAAGATACTTTAATTTTTTTAAACAGTCAACAACACAAGGTGGCGAACTAGTAGAAATATTAATTAGCAATTAGTTATATTTTAGTTCTTCTTTCTTCTTTCTAGAGACCTTGCTGCATGGTTTCAACGGGAAAGTCCTTAATTTCTACTATGTACTCCTTTTTTAATTAAAAATAATTAACTTGCTTTTTCTTTATCTAGTGGGAAAACAGATCTGGTTGATATACTAGAAAAAGAGATATCTCACTCGCTGAAAAAGGTTAAGATATCATTCTCCTTTGTTTCTTATTAAAAGTGAAAGAAAAATACATGAAACCAAAGAAGGCCCACACCACTTCCCCAGGAAATCAAAGGTAAAGGCAATAAATTGAGCTATAAATAGACTATTTTTTTTCTCTATGGCAAGGAAGACAGTTATCTTCACCCCTCTCTTTTATCTAGCGATATAATAACAGAATTTTTGGGGGGGCTTTTGCTTTTAGATTGCTATAAAGTGTGAAACTGCCATCATACAAAGGCAAATATTAGTTATGTCAATTTTGTAGAAGTAATGATAAGTATACTGACAGCATATGGAACAAGATTAAAGGTTTAAACTGATTATCGAGTTTAGACTATAGAGCACTTATAATGAGCCTGATCTAGTTTTATGTATTCTTTTTTATTTTCATGAGAACCCTAGGTAGTAGATGTTATTAGTATTATCCACTTTTTATAAGTGAGAAAATAAATACAAAGAGGAAATCTAGCATCTTCCCCCCAGTCACAAAGCGAGGAAGGCTGCAGGCAGAACCCGTCCAAGTACCCTGGCCCCAGAGCCTGCATGCCTCACACCAAACACACCATCTCCCAAAGCAAAGCGGGCAAGCTCTGCCTCTGTCTTTCCATCTCACATGCTCATGCACATTCCTCTATTTCTCAACAGATTTGAATTAAACGTACCATAGTTCCTGACAGTCTGTCTACATTTGAGACATTGTGCCGAAATACTTCATAACTACAAAAATGAATGACAAAGCCTGATTTCATAAAGCTAATAATCAAAGGAGAAGTCTGATAACTAAACAAATAATTTCAACACAAGGATAAAAATAGTAAACAGTAAAATAGTAAGCCAGAGCTTAGAAGAATTTAAGAAGTAAGAGATCTACTAATAACAATAAGGGCAAAATCATGAGCAAAATGAACTTCAAGGCATCAATGAGAATTCTTATGCCAGAGACAATAAAAATCTTCACGTGTAGAGAGCAACATGAGAGAAGACGTGGAAACCCGTAATTGCTGACATGTCAGAGAACAAGTCATAAGGAAAAACAAAAGAGCGCTTAAATGGTAGAAAAATGACATCATGCCTCATACATTCAACTGATACTGAGTGTCTGTAATACATACAGTAGTCAAGGGACTCGTTCAATAATCATGTGAAAAACTGTTTAAATATTATGCTGAAGATGGAGTTGGCATAAGAGAAAGCATGGAATACAGAGTTTGACATTTAGATGTGTCCATTTTCACTAATTTTTGGATAAAAAGGAGCCTTGCAATCAAGTAGGAAAGACTCATATAGTAAACACACATTCTGTAATATACCTGTGTCCAAAACAATGGAGTCATTACCCCAGACCATGTGGCATTAGTGAAAAACATGCAGAAAAAGGGAGCTCAGAAATAGAGTTAAAGAAAAGAGTCAAATAGGGAGACAGAAAAAAAGAGAGAATAGAGGCATCTAGGGAATAAAACTACAGGAACTGATAATCGTAAAAGACCAGTTGTTAGATGATAAAGTCACTGCAGAATGAGAGCACAGGAGAGACACCATTCATCCATCCAATTATTCACAGAGTCAGTGAACAACTGTTAGTGTCTCACGTTACAGGAAACGTGCCAGGCTCAATAAAAACAAAAATAAGTAAAACATAGTCTGGCTTCAAAGAAACTTTCTAATCTATTGCAAATCTGTCAGTTGGGAATGAGCAATTCACTATGATCCAGGAGGATGGGTGTGAGCCCAGGACATGGCAGCACAGAGGAGGGGTATCTACTTCGGGGCAGTCAAAGAAAGCGTCCCAAATCATCACCCTGGGTGAGGTACGATGACCGGCTACCCAAGCAGGGGGCGAGACACATGAAAACAGTGTAAACATTTCACACTGTACATCGAAGCAGTACCCTAAACCTCATAAATGCATCAATGTACAAAGTTATGATTTACTAAAAAATAATTATTAAAAAAAAAAAAAGAAAACAAGGACATCGGGGAGTGGAAAACGAGAAACGCACAGGACACATGAGGGTTCAGTAGTTTGTTTCTTTAGCGATGAGGTGGGTATAAAAAATTAAACCAGAAAAAAATAGTTCCTAAAGCTTGTCTCATAAATGGGGTTTTAGTCTTAAACTACACATCAATTCTCACGGAAGCCCTTCACCAAAACATTGAAACAATTAGTTCTTTCCAGAGAGCTTACTGGTCTCACTAAAAAGAACATTCAGATGGGCTGTTATTAAGGACGGGGAAGCCGATCAGAAGATTATCACTGCAATAATCTAAGGAAAGATGAAAACTTGAACTAAATTAAATATAGGGAGGACAGGATTCATAAGATGACTGGAAAGTTAGAATTCCCGCTTTTTGTTGAATTATAATTTGGAAATTCATGTCTCAATCTCAATGTCAAGAAGTGTAGTGTGCACCAGGACATGGTGCCTGGCTGCTGCGAAAAATGCCAGCTACTCAGAGTCCAATCACTTTAATGTTCTTTTTCTTTTAATAGCTAATTACATATTTTTTTGAGCTTCATGATTAAAGTTTCCAGATTATAAACTATTGTTCCAGTGCATAGACCCTCGGTTTGCTATTAGTTTCATTTTGCATAGGGTATGTTTATTCACTCAAGGACATTTTTCTTTTCCTACATATTTTTACTGTCTCTTGGCCAATGGACTAAGAAAGCAAAAGCTGGATTAAACTGTTAACATATTAAAAAATGAACAAATGCACAATTTCGCAACGAGTTTGCCATACTGCCTGTTGTGCTACTGCTCCCCTTAGGCTTCAAGGCAGGCAGGCTCTTGGTTGCTGGGCTTGAACCTGAGCAAAGAGGTAGCCCTGCCAGGCCTTCAAAAAAGACAGTGCCATGATTTGCATGGACCCTAGGAAACTCATGTTGAAATTTAATCAACACTGTGACTATATTAGGACGGTGAGACCTATAAGGGGTGATTAGGTCCTGAAGGTTCTGCCCTCCTGAATGGATTAATAGTGCAGTTCAATGCTATTTTCAAGTTTAAAGGCACTGGTTAGGTTAACTGAAAGCATTCAGACATGGCCTCAATGTGTAGCAAGATAGAAGACCTAAGTTTTGGGAAAATACAAACTAGTATTATAGCACAGTGAATATAAAATAATTCAATCCTTTAAAAGGATTATACCATGTATTCATGTGTTAATTCATTCAGCAAAACACATGGAACTACAAGGTGAAACCCCTGAAGAATATAGTTTCTCCAATTATCTAATTAAAGAATCATTAATTTCTATGACTACAGAAATACATATAAATTCCAGAAGTACGTTAAGAATTGGTTATTACCCACAAAAAAAAAAAAAAAAGTTTGTTTTTTGAAACAGGATCTCACTCTGTCACCCTGAGAGAGTCCTGGAGTCTCATAGCTCACAGCAACTTCAAACTCTTGAACTCAAATGATCCTTTTGCCTCCACGTCCTGAGTAGCTGGGACTATAGGTATGTGCTACCACGCCCAGCTAGATTTTTCTATTTTCAGTAGAGACAGGCTCTCACTCTTGCTCAAGCTGGTCTCGAACTCCTGAGCTCAAATAATCCACCCACCTCGGCCTCCCAGTGTGCTAAGATCACAGGCCTGAGCCACTGCACCCAGCTAATAAAAATATTTAAAGACAAATTGAGCAACTCTCTCAATTCAATGAGAACAGGAGACAAACGCAAAAGGATCTGGGAGGTAGGAAGAGAATTTAATCAGTATTTCAAGAATCCTCCATTTGATGAAGTAGTGATTTCACTCATGTAGCAGCTGAACAGAAATTTCTGTCCCTTGATGTCTGTGGTTATAAATAAAGGAAAATAAAGATGTCTCAAAGGCATAATTCTCTGTGGGTTGAAGTGCCAGCAAAGTAAACTCCTCTCTTAAACCTGTGAACAATCTTTCCACTTTTTACTGACCTTATGACAAGTAAAAAATGTTATCACCCACCAGAATTTTCAGTTTTCAAAAAAGAAATACCACAAACAATTTGCCCTATATGTTTTCTTAAAACTTTCAGAGAAAGTTTATTTTGAAGGTTCCCAACCACTTGCACCAGGCTTACGATGTTAATATGTGAGCAGCAGCTGTAGGAAACCCCCTCAGTTCTTACATCCTGAACTCAGCAAGACCTTCTGCTTTCTACAAACATTTCATTAGTATTCTCTAGACTCTTACTTTAATACAGATGAGAATATACTTTTATTAAAAATTCCACCCCATTTGTGAATGGCTCTAGGAATATTAAAAAGAGCTAGCCTTCTAGAATACAGTATGTCCATGTTAATGGCAACAATGGTATTTTCTCCTTTAATGCCTAGGAATAATTCAAAATATGTTTTAGTATAAGATGTGGGAAATAGGCTTTAATATTTTTAAAGCCAAAAAGTTATACATTTAATAAAATGGGCATTACTCTATGTAATTATATCCCATTCTTGATAGTAGCTATAGATAAAAATAGCACTTTGTAAACAACAAAAAAAGAAAGACATATTATGGTTCATTATTATCATAGCACTAAAATCATCAAGTATATCCTGACATTTTAGATGTCAAATTTCATCAGTTAAGAGATAAATAAAGACCTTTAATACAGGATTACACCATAACGTGTGTGTAAGCCCTTAGTCCTCCTCCTCACCACTCAGCCGGGGCTTTGTCTATAGCGTAGACATTCTCAGGGGCACCTCATTAAAGGGGACCCTTAAAAGTTATTGAGACAACCACTTGTCTCCTAACACTCAGTTCTCACCTTACTGAGACATTTGACAAAAGTTTTGCACGTGCTATAAAAGTTAGGCTGATTTTAGACACTGGATTCCTATTCACTATTTACTGAGTTCATCAGAATTTGTATGTGAGTAGGAAGTACTGAATGGGAAACAGCTTTATCCCGTTACTTTCTGCTACTGCAGTTCTGTGATAATCTTCTCACTATATCATATTTACATGTGTAATAAGAAAGCCAGGGTAGCTCAGGGGTCTAATGCCTTCTTCTTCGACTTTAGACCTCAGCTAACCTTAACACGATCCCCTCGGGAAAGCAGTCCCCAGTTGCTGTAATCCAAGCAATTGTTCTCCTCTGAATTGTCAGAACAATTGATTTATGACAGTTTAAAAGTATCTATCCCCTTTACCTTTTATGTGTGTGCCTTAAGTGTGTACTCACTTATGAGGAATTATGAGCTTTGCATATATAAAGACATGATCTTAGTTAAAGCAAACTCATTCAACGGATGTTCATAAAATAAATAACACTATGTAACTGGATATTACTTTGCAATAACTAGGAAAACTATTTCATTATTCAGACACCCTTTTGGTGACATCACCAAGAAAAAAAAATTATCAATCAAAACACTTATCAAAATCACTCAAATATTATTTTTTAAAATACTCAAGTACAATTTATTCTATACCATATGCAGCTGGAAGTGGGACTTGGTTAATCATCAAAGGATGAATCCAAATTATCATTATCATTATTATTATTATTTTTTTTGTAGAGACAGTCTCACTTTATCATCCTCAGCAGAGTGCCGTGGCGTCACACAGCTCACAACAACCTCCAACTCCCAGGCTTAGGCGATTCTCTTGCCTCAGCCTTCCAAGGATGAATCCAAATTATAAAAATGACATTTACTTACTTGTCTCCAAAAAACTTTCTCCAGAATTCAGCAGCATCTGCTTTTGTGATACGAAAGTTATCTCCCTGGAATTGACCATTGGGAAAGATGGCCTTGATTTCTGCCAGCATGTGGCTGAAGATGAGGGACAGCTTTGTGAGATTTCGTCTGCAGACACAGGGGAAAAAAATGAGGACAAAAATGAGTATCTATATGCACTTTTAATGGGAATACATATTAAGACTAATAATATTGTGTAAATTTGAATGCAGATCTTGGTAGTTGATCATGAATCTCAACTTAATGAAGCCCCTAAAAACAATGTTCACAATGCACAGTTAAATCCCTAACAAGTTTTTAGCTTATTATTCACTACTGTATTCAGTTAACAAAAACATGAACAAGATAAATTGCATGATACTGAGCTCGCAGTTTAGTGGAACATATGGACACTTAAAAACATCACAATCAAATATAAATGCCAAACACAAAAGACAGGTGACTACTTCTTCCTGGAGGAGTAAGGGAAGACTTGCCCTTAGAGGAGCAGGACGGTAAAGCTACCCTGTGACAGCTGGATGACCTGGAGTGGAGAGAGAGGGAGGGAGAGAAGGGAGAAAAAGGGAGGGAAGGAAGGGCGGGAAGGGAGGGAGGGCAGGGAGGGAAGAAAGAGGCATCCCAGGCTACAAGGACAGTATGTACAAAAGTGTATAGGTAAGAAACAGAACTAAGTATTTGTATAATACAATACCTATGTTTGGCATTGCTGGAGCAGAACAGAAGGAAGCAGGAGAAAAGGACATGAGACAAGGTGAGAAAGTGTGGCTGGGACATGACATGAAGAGGCATCAGAGACAATGGCAAAGTCTGTCTCAAATATACTTGCCACTTCTACCTAAAAATCAGATTTCTAATGACAGGTTCTAGATATGTGCATACAGTGAAATCTCCCCGGACACCTTATAATATGTTCCTCTCATTAAGAGGTATTGCTTTAAGGAATGGGAGGCAAGATGGATTCAAGAGACAGAGGGCTTGATGGAATCTCTATTTTAGGAGGAAACATTTGTGGCAGTATGAAAAAAATGATTAAGAATGGAGATGCAGGTGTCACCAGTATTATAATTTGTATGTTAGTTTCTGGGATTCTGACATAATTTAAACATGCTTCTACCTCAAAATAATACTATCAATCACCTGTAATCCTTCCTACAATTCCTTAAGTTTACAATACTATGTTGTGAATCAGTCCAAAACTGTTCGTGTTACACAGAAAAGAAGCAACTGAAACAAAGAATACTCCAGAATTTTCCAGTTTTAAACTGACTGTGCTTTTTATAGTCCTGTTTACTCAGAATGACCAGAACTCAATGGTACATACTGTGTATCTACATGTATTTCCATTCTAAAGCTTCAGCTATTTATATGTGTGTCTGTTGGGAGGTGGAGTGGAGGCAGTTGCTTTAAGGCTCAAAGAAAATATAGAGGAAAACTTAACATGGAGAAAGCTATCAAATTTACAACCTGTAAAACCATTTAATGTATTAAAAGGCCTTTGTCACTGAAAGTCGTGGTACTTTACCCAATATTTACTCATGTTTCCATGTTTAATGACTCTCAAATACAAAAACCATGTTTGTTACTAAAGAGATCGTGTAGTATGCACTTGTCAATAAAGTCAACAGGCGTCATTCTTCCCAAAACATTTACAAAAGACAGAATTTCCCAGGTACTACCATGAATATAGAACATACACATGATAAAAAGTGGGAAAGGTAATAATGAAGAGAAAATAATACAGTATAAAGTGTTCTATAATATTAGTAAATTTTATCTCCATTACAAAAAAAAGTCCCCCATTCCCATAAATCTTCTTACAGATTTATGAAAATGTGAGTCAAAACTTAGGTTTTATTTTAGTGCTTGACATGCAACAATAAACAACATGAAAATGCATGGTGGTTACAAAGGCTCTATCATGTTCTTAGGTTCAGTAACACTTCTACATACTTCAACCTCGTCCAAATGCAAATTCGCTGTTAATTAACTGAATCTTTAACATTGATCTGATTTCCTAATTTATGTTACTGTCTCACTTAGATGATAACAGATATAAGATATTCAGTCTTAAAAAATACGAAGTGAACTATTACACCAGATCAAAGGAAAGTCTTGTGGCAATACAAACTACAAGTGAGTTTTAAGATTTGAGTTTTAAGGAAAACATAAAGTCATTTTAGGAAATCTGCAATGAATATATTTCTATAATTGAGAAAGATTTAATTTTCTAACAAACTTAAAATTGATACAGACAGAAGAATAAAGGAAAATCAAGATGGCTATAATTAGGGTAAACCAACTGTTCCTTATTTTCTGAATTGGTTGCACTCCATCCCCTTGTTTCTTTGTTCTTTAATCATATCCAAATGTTTTTCATTTTTACTTGTTAGATCTAAAATCTGGCATACAATGCCAATGATTACCCATCTTGGATATGTGATTTCACTAAACTTTAAAATAGAAATAGTAATACTATAATTGATAGTCTAAAAGCTCTAGTAACCAATAGTACCTATATAATCAATCACTTGATTATAAATGTGTATATAGGTCTAGCTTCTTGCTGGAGCCCTACATATTTATTTTATTTTTGTCTAAACTAAGGCAATAAAAACATACATTTTTGCCTTAGTCTTGAAAGAAACTCAAACTCATGTTAAAATTATTTGAATGCATTAGTGGCATATGACATATTTATTTTATGTTTGTACACTACACACCACATGTATGTAAATTACCATTTTGGAAACCCATTGTCGAAAACATAGACTTATAGAGTCTATAATCTACACCAAGTGTGGAAAGAACTGACAGCTAATTGTGCTGACATTATTTAAAAATATTATCGTACCAAACAGAATTTCTTTTCAATGTGTTTCTGTGATTTCTTTTTGTTCTTTATATTTTTCTAAGCAGGATGTGTTTTCTTTAACTTCCCACTGTACTCTGAACCCTACATATATTTATTTCTTTAAATAACCTCCAATTGGGGGGGAAAAACCCAAGAATACAATCATCTCTAATCGTCCAGACATAGTGGGAAGAAAGGCAAGAATAATGCGTCTTTGTAGATAAAAGGGTTTTTTCCTATCCTGTAATTTTTCCATGTTTAGTCAATTTTCCTTGTGCTCACCTGATTTCTCATAGGCATATGACCAAAAATAATGACTGTAATAAAGAATTTGATGTTTACTAATTGAGAACATGTTTCTGTCACTAAAACTCAAACCAAAAACAACTTGATAGATAAAAGGTAGTTCACAAAGAAAAGACTCAAGAATCTTAAAAATCCAACCTTAATTACTTTTACATGGAATTTTTTCCACATTCTTCTTTGACTTCCAAGAGAAGCTACTTATAATTACATAACTATCAACATGAAGTAAGCCATTTATTAAGGTGTCTTGCATGGGATTTTTCTTTAGAAGAAATAGTCTCAGAAGAAAAGTATTTTGAAATACCAGATCATCTAAAGTTGTTAATATTGGACAAGTCTTGAAAAAGGGAAGAGGAAGGTGTAAAAACATAAAGGGCCAGGAGAAGGAAAGCTAGCTACATTTAAAAAAAGAAAGAGAGAGAGAGATGCGACAGTGAGTCACAATGTCAAGAAGGTCACCTACAGAACAAAGTGCCTCGTTTATCCCAAATTTAATCACTTATACTGCATTTCTTTAAAATGGTATGTACCAATTTCCCCAAAGTCGACTCAAATGGTTGGAGTTAAACTAAAAGGCGGAGTTCAATGAGTGTGAAACCAGCATGATGATTCTGTTAGAATGATGGCACTCCACTGTCTATGAACGAGCCTAGCAGTTTAAGAAGGTGCAGCCAACTAAGGTTTGATGACAGACAGCAAGAAGCTCCCTTTAATAAACGGATCACAGCATGAAACAAAAAGACACGGAAGACATTGTTATAACACAGTGTGGCAGGGGAAGTGTACCCTTGTTCTAGCCATCTTGACTTGAATTTAATTCAAAAAAAATGAATAGAAAATATATCAAGATTTGATTAGTAGCCTCCACTAAATGTGGGAGACACATTAAGAATGTAATCTAATTAGATTGCATGAAGTCCTTGCATTTTCTTCATTCAAGAAACAGCTGCGTCATAAATCAAGGAGGAAATTAAAAAGCTATAAATGGTGAATTAGTGAAAAACTTTAAATGACATTTTATTTTTCCCTGGGATCTAAAGTCTATGAGAATGTACTGCTCTTGGTAGAAGAAACGGTAATCACTTTTTTAATCCCAAAACTATTAATAATCCAATTCTCATACTTAAAAGCTAGGAACATGCTCTTCTTTACAAGGTGAAACAAATTCAACATAAAAAGAAAGACAGGACATAAAGAATACAAACAGCAGCACTTAAGATGAGACTCACGTCCAGTGAAAGAGCAATTTTCTCTGTGTTTCTGACGGAGTGCCCTCCAAAATGGGTGTAGAGAGTTACGTCACACTGTTTACGACCTTGGGAACATTGTGATACCTCAGTAAGTAAGCAGACCAGGCTGACATTAACCTTTCCTTTCATTCTTCCCTCATGGGAATAGAAACTATTATCAAGTTGGGTCTCAAAAGTCTTAAAACCAGATCCTTACCCGCTACCTCTGCCCTAATTGTCAATATCCATAAGGGGAGTACAATGCAGGCATTAACAAGTCCAAATACCAATGAGGAGACAGAATTTACTGAAAGTCACAGAAGAAGTTCAGGAAGTGTGCCATAAACAATCTGCCCTGAGAGGCAGGAAGAAGGACAATTTTTAAAAGTACTCCATTTTAGTTAATGGATATTGAACTGCTCGCTTAAAAGGAATTTAGTAAATGAAGCCAGGCCAAAAAATTGAACTGAAATAGGCAAGAGGAAGGTCTTAACATTTCTTGTCCTAAAGAATACAGCATCCACTATTAGTACGGGTAGGGAGGCTAATCCCAAAATTTGGGCTAGCAGAGATGCACCTCATGTATATTTTGATCTTTCCCGTGAATATGTTATCTATAAAGGTTAATTAAAAGAGACTATCCCTTAAAATAAGAATGCTATTTGCAGAGCAAATATATTTACCTTCTAAAATAAATACAGAAGAACCTCTACAAGTTGATCACCCAAAGAATAGTAATGAACTGATCAACTTAAGGAACTAGGCCTACTGTACTGATGCATACATGTGGTACATGTCTGATCTATGAAAATTAGGTCAACTTAAGGAGATGATCAGTGTAGGGAAGTGGGTAACTATGGAGGATGTAGTATAATTTTAAATGGACAATTCACGAATGCCTTAAACATAAATCAAACATGGATTGATCTGCCTATGAATGTCATGTTCCGATGTACTATCCTTTGAGATATCCTGTTTAATTTTTCAAGTATGCTATATTAAAAGGTTTGGACCTTAAGTTTGATAGCACTGGGTTCATAACCATACTTTGCAGCTAAGTCCAGAACAAGTTATCTAACTCTATATATTACTTTCCTCATATCTAAAAACTGAAAATAAAACACCTGCTGTGCTGAGTTATTAAATGAAGTAAATAAGACACGTAGGTTGGCTTGGTGCCCATAGCTGAATGGTTAGAGTGCTGGCCACATGCACTGGGGCTGGTGGGTGTAACCCCAGCTCAGGCCTGCTAAACAAAAATGACAACAACAACAACAACAACAAATAGCCAGGCATTGTGGCAGGTGCCTGTAGTCCAGCTACTTGGGAGGCTGAGGCAAGAGAATCACTTATGCCCAAGAGTTTGAGGTAGCTGTGAACTGTGATGCTATGGCACTCTACAGAGGGCGATATAATGAGACTCTGTCTCAAAAAAACCCAGACATATAGGTACCCGGTCTTATTTTCGGGGAAACACGGTAGAAGCCTAAGACATCTAATTTTAAAAACCCTCAATAGATAAGTTATTGATTATTATTATTACTTCAGTGGCCACTTCTGTTTAAAATTATAAACATTTATCATAGTCATCTTTCTCCTTTTTTTCCACATAATGCTGTCATCCATTAAACTCATGGCCATCATAATGAGGTAAGAATCATCTTTTTCCTTTTATGAAAACCATCACTCCTCACAGTGGCCTCTCATAATTCCATAAATAGCAAACAACGGACAAGTATTTGATATAGTCACTCAGTCATTTATTCTGCATTTATTATATGCCAGGCTTGGTCTAGGCACTAATGTTACAACGATGAAGATGACATAATTGTACTCTGAATGAATTTAAGGGACTTAGGGATTTCCAAAGGTTAAGAACAGTATAGTGGAGATAAATCTGACACAGAACCAGAACAAAGCTGGCAATCAGAAAGGGAGAGAAGGAGAGGAGCTTAAGAAATCTGGGGTGATAGATTTGGTTCTACCAAAATGCATCAGACCCTGTGATGGGTAGCTACACTAGAGTGACAGTGAAATACACCAGGAATTACACAGATCCAGGGTTGAACTGGGTCATTCAATTTTGAAATTTCCTAAGATTGCGATAGCAATATACATGACTATAATAAACGTTATCTCTACTCAGTAAAGGTTCCCAAATGATTGTTAATGTCAATTATTTTCACTTTGCAGCAATGCCAAAGTAGGATTAAAAACATCTCTTTGATGCTTTGAACACTTTTATCTGAAAAAATTTATTATGAAAACCTACTGCATTATGATATGATAACGCATGCTTTCATCTTGTTTAAAATCTTTACCATATCTATTTTAATAAATAACAGTCTTTTGTCTTAATATTGGACTTCTTTTATTAAACCCAACCTGTAACAAGTATTTTTTGTAAAATAAATCTTAAAAATGTAAAACCAGTCTATTTCTTCAGACAGTAAAAGGAAAAAAAAAATCCATTCTTTTATTCCTTTATAATAAAAGAAAATGAAAGCTCTATGCACTAACTGGAAAGTCAGGCTTACTATGAAAAGCATACAGAAACCACCAGATCACAGAAGAACTTTGCTTCATTTGGGAAAGAAACATTAAAAATACGAATTATAACTTGCATGACTTAGGGTAATGCGATAAGAGTGCCATAAACAAACAGGACCTTGAAACAATAGCAACAAAGGTTTTGAAAATCTAGATTCACAAATTTGTTACTTATAACTCCCAGAGGTCTGTTATAAATATGTATATATACAAACACATGGAGAAAGAGAGTAGTATCAATCTGAATGATATCATTTAGTCTCTATTTATTGTTTCTCACCCTCCAACTTAATTTTAAATACATGAAAACACATGTGCAATTGGTCAGTTCTTTCCACATCCTACCTCAAACATGTGGGAAAATTCTTAATCATCTCTACCCCAGCATTTTTACTACTTTTACCACTTTTGACATATCAAGGAATGCTATTGTTTTTATTTTTGCTCAACAGAATATATTTAGGAATTCTCCTAATTTTTTTTTCATCAAGGTTTTCTACCATCCGTGGGGCCAGGGTACTGTTCCACCATTTCTCTACCAAACCTGGGTGAAAAGGAATTTTACAAAAAGCCACTTTCATAGAGAATTAAAACTCTGGATTTTGACTTCACATTACGAAAAAAAAAAAAAAAAATCTTTGCCCTGTGAGCCCTGGGATCTATTCTTTTCCAGTTCTACCATTTGTTTCTCCTCCTTCCTGAATGCTGAAATGGAATCCCAGCAAGACGAAGGCCATCCATACTGTATCCTTCCTCTGCAGTTTCTAGAAGCTCAAGTCAACAGAACATATTTTTCATCCTTTCTGAGGAAGCACAAAACATTTTCCCCTCACACTAACAGTTTCCTGACAGTTCTTCCTTCTTTTGGCTCTGGAAATTTCCCTTACTGATCCTTGTGTCTCACTTCCACCCTGCTCTCTTGGAATGGGATAAATTAAAAATCAAACCAACCACAGGAGGAAAGAGGTCATCTCTCTGGTGCTCACACAGTACAATACTAACAGAGGAAAACTAACATAATGAGATTTATTCTACCTCTTCCTCTGGGATTAAAATTACCTTTGTTCACATGGTTGATGAAAATATAAAATAAAAGCAAGTACAAACTCGCTAAGCAATTCTCATTTATTTGAGGCATAATCTGATACAGATACCACACTGTAACCTTATGATACTACCCTAGTGCAACTTTAGTTCTAGTAAAAGGCTAAATATTGCATTATAGATAACAAATAAACAGGAAAAAATACAGGACATACACCAAAAGACATTATCAGTAGTAACCTCTGGGTAGTCAAATTATTGCAAATGTTTTTTTTTCTCTTTTATTCTTTAAATTGCCCTATTTTCAACAAGAAGCAAAAATATCATAGATGAGCTGTTACATCAATGTTTTCGGGCAAAGCTGAAATGCATGTAGAGGAGAGAGAATAAGCTTCCAGACTCACTGCAACATCCCCAGTCCTGGGGTAGGCCCCAGGGCTAATCAGACAGCTTCAACTTTCCCATGGAAAAGGCCTTTCCAATATGCTCAACCCAAAACATTTACATACTGATTCCCAATTTTCAAAACGTTATTATGCCTTCCCTCATACTATATTGACAAATGCCACACTAGTTTCTACCCACATCCTTCACTAAAAGAGGACCTCATGATTATAATTTCATGTTTTAAAAATATAAAGCAGAGAATAGAAAGCTCAAATACTTCAATCTAAAGATGGCTCAAAGAGAATGAGGGGTATGGATCCTTAAATGTAACTGGTGATCCTACCTTTTTAACAATTTCCTAAAAAATTTTCAAATCAAATTATTCTTAGGAGCAAGAAATCCTGGGTCCTTATATAAAGGAACTTGTGCATCATGTGCATTCTCTGTCTTCCAACATCATGAAGAAAGGATTAGTTACACATGACCAGGTGATTCAACTGACCACAGTTTTTCCATTAACGAGGTATGTGACATGTATGTGTAAGAACACTTTAAGAGACACTGATTGAGACAGAGAAATGTTATTTTACCAAAGTGGATGACCCTGGATACCAACTTGATCTCTCTCTAAGCCTTGTTCCCTGATCCGTAAAATATGAGTTGGAATAGTATTTAGCCACAGTATTTCTAAAGGATTAAAGATGGCCAAAAAATATTTGTCATTCTTGCCAATATAAGGTGAAGTCTATTCCCTTCCCTCCCCTTCCACTGAGCTAGCCTGTGACTCGCTTTACTCAACAGAATGTAGTAGAAATGGTACTGTGTAAATTCTGAGGCTGGGCGTTACAAGATCTGCAGTGTCTGCCTCTGCCTCTTCCATTTAGGTGCCGTACTGTGAGGAAGCCCGAGTAATCCTGCAGCAAGATCCAGGTGAGTCCCCAGCTACAAGGCAGAACCAAATATTAGACTGTGAATGAGGCCACAGGATCTCCCAACTGAACTTGCACCAGAACCAACACCACATAAAGCAGAAGAACCATCGAGACTTTCCCAAAAAACCATGACACACAATAACTGTTGTTAAATGAAGCCACTAAGTTTTGGGTGGCTTGCCATACAGCATTAGATAATTGACTTAGGAAACTGATACAAAGTATTTGATAAGTGTTCATTATTATTAGCATTATGAGTACTATCAACTTACTATTATCATCATATACAACATATCGGGTGGAAGAGAGTGCCCTCTTCTCCTGAGAATTTAATGAGCAAAGTACCAAACTATTTTAAAATTTGTATTCCCATTGAAGAAAGTATTTTAACATTAGAAATTATGATTTTTACATGTGCTTGCTATACTTTCTCTGATATGAAAACAAACCAAGCAAGAAAGATTTTTAGAAGAAATTTGGATTATCCTATTTGGAAACCAGCCTATGCAGATTTGGATCAGAAGGAATTAACTACATTTAATTCTCCGAACACATTTACTCAGATAACTACACAATAAACTTAACTGGGAAAATAGCATTATGCTAAGCCACTGATTTGTACTGACAAAAAAAGGGACTTAATTTCTGTGAGTTTTAAGTTCTCAAGTGTACAGAGAAGCCCCGCCATTATCCGTGGGTGAAATGTAAGCAACGTTTACAGACTTTACAGCAGTATATTTTAGTTGAAGTACCATTTAACTCATTAATTTTCTGAAGATGACATAACTAGATTTGACATGTGCTAGGTAAGAAAGCATCCTGGATGTTGGCTTGTCTAGTTCTATCTGCTGGGGTCTCTATTTAAAAGTCAAGCCCTATCAATAACCCTTGACTTATTGACATTAAAGATACACATTGATTTTGTTAGCATAATTCTTTGGGTTCCCAGCTATACCTGAACGACTACTACAACAGCTTTGAGAAGACATTTAAAAATACTACTAATCAGACCGTTATACCTCTCCACCCACTTAAATTCTTTTTGTGAAATAGATATTCAACAGATGCATTGCTATACCCAAAACTTGGGCCATTTAATTTACATGGTAGCTCCAAAAATCGATTCTTATTCTTCTCCTGGATCATTTAAAACTTATCAGAAATAAGAAAAGGAAAATATTTAAGTATTACAAAAAATAATTTTTAATACTTCTGTTAAACATCAGAATGAGAAAGAAACATTTAATACCTTGCTTAATTATTTCTTGCTGAATTAAGCCCTTCACAAGGAATTAAGTATTAAAAGAGGAGGGAAAAGGCCACAAATAATCCATGAGGAGAAGGCTGTAAAGTTAATCTTTTCATTTTCCCACACATCTTACTCACAATACAGCTCACTGATTTTTTTGTCTAAAAGTCTAGCTTGCTTACACAAAGGTCACTTTTCCCCATTTCCAGAATAACTGTATATGAATGAACATAGTGATCGGCATATGTGTATATGGAATTACAGTGACTTTACTAAAGTCTACCCACTGGATGAATATTTCTTGAGGACCTGCTAGAATCTGCCACTATACTAAGCCATGAAACTCCAGGATGAAGACCAGTTCAGTCCCTGTCTTCCAAGTATGTGTACTGTACAGTTGAGGTACACTGAAGGAATACAGGCGCTGAAGAGAGAAAAGCACTCAGCCCTGGGCTTCTTAGAAAGGGTAAAGAGAAACAGAACAAAGCAGAAGAAAGTGTCCTATTAAAAGCAAGAAGCTGGTAGAAGAAGGCATGGAGGTGTAAATTAGTCTGGCAACATAACAGACTGCAGGGTCAGAGTGATGTGCATTCAGGAAAGAGGCTGATAGGATAGCGGGAACACGCCATGGATACTACGAGCCTCCCCATCCAGGCCTGCCACACCACCAGTACAGGCCTCCACGTACCTGTGCCGCTCACAGCATGCAAAGGCCCAGATATGCAACCATGACCCCACCAGGGAGGACTGCATGGGTGAAAAGTTAGAAAGCTACTTTTCAGAAAAGGTACATACAGAATAATTTAATAATTAGAAACTCTTAGATCTCTATTCATATTTAAAAGATTTGTTGAAGAAGATTTCCCTATTGCAAGATAATGGATGAATTTTGAGTGCTCCTTCCCTGTGTCCTTGACAAAATATAATCTAGATTTAACAAATTGAGAAAACGATGGTACCCAGAGAGGAATATACCAGAACCTATGACTTAGAAGCAGATGTTCCCCTTTGGCAGACTCTCAGCCCCTGGTGCATTCCCATCCCAACAGCCTCAGAGATCACTATGTATGCGCTTCTGAAAAGACATCTTTCCATTTCAAAATACTATCGTAATAACCCTCACTTCCAAAAATGATTCACCAGATAAATACTAAGTGGAGGAAAGGAATGTGTCCTCTTTACATGATCTAAAATGGAATGCTAAGCTGAATTTGGCAGCCCCAAAACATACACTATCAACAACCAATCAAATGCCAAGCCACCAGCTGACCATTCCCTTATGTACCTCCCCAGATAGGGGGGGTCCCCGAAACTCTCAAGAACAAACCTGTCCAATTCCATGGAAGACACTGCAATCTATTTTATTAAAGGGACTGTAGTTAAGTATTACATTGTTCCATTAAGTTTTATAGCACACAGATATATTTCCTGGGCCCAAATCTCCCACAGAAGTCTGTCTTCCAGACATCTGTTTGGTGTCACACATGTGAGTACGGCACCACATGGAGATGTCTGTAAATAGCAATGTGTGGCCCTGTCTTCCGTTTGTGATCACAATGAATTTCCAGTACGCTAACTGGTGGGTTTATTTTGGATCCATTAATATCTATTTTTCATCACTGTCCTTCCCGTAATACAGCTACATTATATATACCACAGGGAAAAAGAAAATGCAACTTCTTCATTGTTTAGAGCACTTTCATGCCGAAATATAAAGAAGGAAAATCCAAACGTGCAGAAGTACCAGCAATACTACTTAAATAAGAGTGTAATAGCAATACTCAAAATTTGATCCTCAGACCAGCAGTACAGACATCACCTCAGAACTAGTTAAAGAAGCAGCATTGTGGGTCCCACCCAGAACTGCTGAATCAGAATATGTACTTGGTAAGAACCCTAGGTGATTCACATTCATGTTACTACCAGAAATGCACCAGTTCAACAGGTACCTTGAAAGACTGCTCTGCCTCTAGATAAAACTGCAACTTAAAGCAGCCTGAAGATCTAAAGATTTGTGAAAGAGATTCCACTCTGTTGTTTCAAACCACATCCCTCTCGTGATACTGCTGATGTGCTCGGAGCTCACTATGTCACCACTGGCCTGGAACGTCCTCGCTTAGAGGGATTTAGCTTCTCTTTCAGGTCAGACCTCAAAGGCACCTACTTATGGGACTTTCATTAGTCATGCCTCTTGCTCAATACCTCAACCCTAGTTAGTGATAGCCCAGTCCTGGAACAGTGTGTACTTTTCACATTTGTAAATATCAACATCAGACTGATAATATCCACCACCACCACACCCCAGTTCACCCCCACATTTCTATACTAAGGGAAAGCTGAATTCTTCTGATGGTCAACATATTGCCAGAGGTCAGAAAGAGGGCTGCTGCTTTCTTCCTTGCTCCCCACTACAGGAAATGGAAGACGTCATCGTTCACTATGCCTAACGTGAGAAAGAAGCAAATTAGCTCTCCTCTCACTAATCTCCATCAATCAGCATTAACCTTGGAGGTCTCTAAATGCCAGCAGTCTATCTAATATGTCTGGTTCTTTCCTTGAGAGATCGGTAAAGGAAGGGGGGAAAAGCAAGAACTGAAACCAGTGAAACACAAAACATCCTCTCCAAACGCAGCACACCACTAAGGTGCTTTCTTCCTACAACTGACTTTTCTCCCTGCTATACATCTCCTTGTAACTTAATAATTAAAGAGCAATCAAGGCCTCCCTGCCTACTCTACAGGCATAAATATCCTTGGAAAAGGTCAGGCAAGCCCTGATAGCTTATTTTGTCACAAGAACTTCTAATCAAAGAAAGATCTCGGTGCAGCCTGTGGCAGGATGTTGAATGCAACGCCACAGAGCAGAACAAGGGCAGGGAGTGGTGAGGTCTGAGAGGAACAGCCGCAGAATCCCAAGGGAGATGCTGCTGTATTCTGGCACCTAAGAGAAGGAAATTGGGGGTAGAGACTCTTGGCAAGTCATAGACGCAAACCCAGCACAGTCTGAGAGGCTAGTATGGGATACTAAATCACGGGTATGTGGATAACCAGTTCTCCCACCACCATTTATTAAATAAGGATTCTTTTTCCCAGTGCATGTTTTTGGTAGGCATGTCAAATGAAGATCAAATGACGATATGTGGTGAGTTCCTCTCTAGATTCTCATTTTCCTGATTTCCAGGCTAAAGTTCCATTTGTAGGTAAGAGATTTGAACAGAAACTTCTCCAAGGATAACAGATGAATGGCCAACAAACACATGAAAAAATGCTCATCTACTTTAATCACCAGAGAAACACAAATCAAAACCATTCTAAGATATCACCTAACCCCAGCAAGATTAACCCACATCACAAAGTCCCAAAACACTAGATGCTGGCATGGATGTGGAGAGAAGGGAACTGCTGGCAGTTTTGCAAACTAATACAGCCTTTTTGGTGAGAAGTAGGGAGACTCCTCAAAGATCTAAAAGTAGACCTTCCATTTGATCCCATGATCCCATGACTAGGTACCTACCCAGAAGAACAAAAAAATCATCGTACCACAAGGACAACTGCACCAGAATGTTTATTGTGGTTCAATTCATAATTGTCAAGTCATGGAAGCAACCCAAGTGCACGTCAACCCATGAATGGATCAACAAACTGTGGCATATGTTTATCACATTTACCTGGAGGAAGCTGAAATACATTCTTCTTAGTAAAGTAATGCAAGAATGGAAAAATAAATATCCAATGTACTCCATGCTAATATGAAACCAATTATAAACAATTGGTCATGCTCATATGAACAATAAAAAACAATATAGTCTAGTATGGGGGTAACAGAGAGAAAACCTGGCATAAGGAGGGAGGGCATGAGGTGGGATCTCACTCATCTAATGTGCACATCATAAGGGCAAGTCACACGCCCCCTGGGGGAGGGGCTCTTTTACAAATGGTACTTTAGCCTGGAAATCAGGAAAATGTAATCTAAAAATTTGTACCCTCATATTAATTTGTAATAAAAAAACAATTAAATAAATAAAATAATCATAGAGAGGGAAAAAATAAATCAGGGGTAAAATTAACTAAGCAGACATGAGAAATTGACACAGGGAAGCGAGTCTTTTCAATACAAAAGAACTGATGGAGGAAGGTATTTTGTGAGCTTCTAGTTTCTAAATGCTTTTATCTAAAAGATGCTGATTTTTTTTTTTTTATAAGTGAAACTGGCATAAGGCTTCTATTTACTTCACCAACAATGGAATTAACATAAAATTTCTAATCTATCACTCTTAAAATAACATTCCCATATAATAACAAGAACAGAGATAAGAATCCCAGGGGAAAAAAATATTCCTTTAAAGTCAATAAATTTAACTCCACGAAAGACTTACTAAAATGCCTATTTAACTCCTAGTTCCAGAGCATGAATGGGTACCAAGGAATCCCTGTCAGGAACAATGCACAAAACCACACAGCATGTACCAACCCCACTCTGCAGTACATCCACACGCCTGTAATCAGAGATGAAGAGCTAAGTACCCAATACAAACTGAGAAAAAGAAATAAAACAAAAAGTGAAAAAGTACCTCACAAAACTGAGTTGAATATGGCTTACTAAAATTACTAACTCACCTATGAAATAATAAAATATTAGCTCATTTTTTCCAACTCTGAAACTGACTTGCAAATAGAGTTTCTATCTGGGAAAAAGCCATGAGAAAAAAGAATAGCTATTAAAATAGATACAGCCAACACTAAAAATAAGACTAGAGATAATGGTTCCCATTTAATTCATTGAACTCAACTGAAAATTTAACACAATATACAAAAATTTCTCTGGACATAAAATTCCAGGTTAACAAATTATTTGAACTGTAAAATTTTAGTGCTTTAAGTTAGTTTTATATTCTCTGTTAAGCCTCTGGATAAGTATTACCAGGTAAAGATGGAAAAATTATTTTAACATGGGTCTTATGTAAACTAGCCTATATACAAAAAGGCATACTTGCTTACTGAATAACCCAAATAAGAGGTTTTGCATATCCCAGTACTATTAATTATTATAAAAATAATATCACCAGACATTAACCTGACTTGGTAGGTGTGCTCCCCTAGAGCAGTGGTTCTCAACCTTCCTAGTGCTGCAGCCCTTCAATACAGTTCCTATGGGTCTCGACAGCGTTGAGAACCGCTGCCCTAGAGTTAGCAGACATTTACAAAGGCACACTTCTCTATCAAAATAATCACAGAGTTGTAGAGATGGAAGCCATTTATTAATTTCTGTCTTCTCATGTACAGAAATGAAATTACAAACTCTAAGAGATGCTGTGAAAAGCCCAATGTCACAGACCTTTATGGTGTAGCACTGAGTCTTTGAACTGTAAATTATATTGAAACCATACGTACTCTACCATTTTGCCACCGATATAAATAGGCAAGACTTTACTTTCTTGTGGGTTAACCAGTAAATAAGTCAGAAATCATTTTTAACTGACCAAAAGAGTTAATAACAGATATCACATAAATAGATGAAAATTCTAAACATATATATATATATATATGTTCTATTACAGTGGAATATACGCATACCCTACAATTCAGCCGTCTTAGTCTATATATCCATCAGAAATGCACACAAGATAGCACTAGAACCCATGCATGAGAACCCTCAGAGCATCTTTATTCAAAACAAATCTCTCTCAACAGAACAGATGAAGTGTGAAAAGTTCCCAGAATAGAACACTAAACAGTAACGGGAATAAACATGCTATAACCACACACAGCCACGAGAGTGACACTCACAGACACAGAGCTGAACAACAGAAACAAGGACACAAAAGTTTCACTTACCTAAGAAATATTTATTTATGTCATATGTGGCTATATTACATACTAATGGAAGTAAGATTCATAATTATGTGGACAGAGATGTGCTGAGGGTGTGTGTGCACATTTCCCCCCATTCCCTAGGTACAGAAGAAGAAAGAGACTTTTATTCCTTCTTAACATTAACTCCTTAAAACACAAGCTTGTGCAGGAACCATACCTCTCTACTGTCTATACTTTTCCTTCAAAGCTTGCCCCAATGTGAAACTGCCAGAATCCATGAATTGATGCTAATATCAGAAAGAAAACTGGCTCCTCACTTTTATGCCACCTGCACTGCGTAGAACATTACACTATGTGTAGGTGTACACACACATACCTTTTTAAATTCATCATTCCTCTCACTGAGAAGTCTAACCACCAACTTCAAATAACAAACTCTGGATTTCAATAAAAATTCAAGTTTTCCAATAAAATGCTTTCCAATTTCTGGTATGAGTACACAAACCAACAAAAGTAAAATCAGACCTTGCTTAAGTTTGTAATTTAACTCAAGTTTGGAATTTGATTCAGACATCAAGACAATTTGATTTTCAAGGGTGTAAATGGCTCTTCCTCAGGCATCCTCCAATGCTGCACATAAACGTAGAAAGAATAATAATGGAAGTGGAAGCTCTCCCCTTTCCATGAAGGTAAGCTCATGAGCAAGGCCCTTTCCCCTGGTTTTACCCTTTATGGGGGTAGAAGCACTGTCAGTAGGAATTAATGAGCTGTTCTCAGCAACCATCTGAAGAGCAGACCCACACCAATTCCTTTTGGCCATTCCAAATTTTAAAACGAAGTACATTATCAGAAGCAGACTTAGTTTTTGTTAGAGACAGCCTCACATACAGAATGATCTCAGCAAATGACAAAACAGATCTATACTTAATGCTACTTTAAAAATATTATACTGAACAAAGAGAGGTAAAGGCATAGTTAAAAAAAAATTGTTAAAGAGGAGTTTTAAAAATAACACAGGTATTCCACAGGACTGTTTGGATTCTGAGCATGTGAATTTACCACCTACTCGAAAGTTAAATAAATTAAAATTTTAAAATAAATAATATCAGTACGTGAATTAAAGGTTTCTGTGGTCTGTTTCATCTCCAAAATAAGACAAGAACGCATGAGGTCTAGCTATAAGTTACTTTTTTAACTTTTCATAATAGAGAAATATAGGCACAGCCTTCAGATCGCTCATTACAAATCTTTAACAAAAACATCTGACCCTGAAGACCACAATAAAAACAGAAATGTTATCGGAGATCAAACTGTTTGAGGGTAGGACAGGCTGAATGGAGATTTAGGTCTGTTTTCTTTTCCCCCCATCTGTAGTCAGAACCAGATGTTAAAGATTGAGATTTAAGGGTGGGGGATGGAGACTTCCTCTTTTAAAACCCAAGAGAACTACCCTTTTTTCCCCCTCCTTAATGCTCGCTTTGCATGGTATGAGCTTATGCAAACACATAAGATCTTCAGCTTATACGCAAAATCTCCTAACAGCCTGCCCTGTTATGTATGTGAGTGACAGAGGGAATCCATTTACGTTTTTGCTGTTGTGATTCTGGGTGACATGGGGCATCACACAGAAAGCCAAAAGTTGAGTAGCTTGGACTCTTCAGAACACTAACGGGTCTCATCCTTTTAAAGGAATTATCAATACTGGCAAAAGATGAGATCTCAAGGGTGATAATCAGTTGTTAATCTTTCAAGATCTAATAAAGAGTCCAGATGGAAAAATGAGACATATAAAAACGACCACAGTAATAGAGATAGAAATGGAGAGAGGAGCACATGATGGATGAGAAAGAACAAAAAAGACGTTCCTGGAACTGAGATAATGGAGAAAAACGCGAAGAGGGTGCTCACAAAAAGCAGACAAATGAACAAACCAAACAAAGCAGGGAAAAACAAACAAGGATATTTTAGGTAGAGGTTATGTAAGAGAACATCTGAGCATGGAAAAACTCCCTGAAAGCTGGTTTCCCATTTTTATTAACTACATGAATAGCCCTAATTCGTAACATTTGTTAAACAGGTACAACCATAGCTGCATCATGAAATCCTTTGTAATACTTTCCATAATATATAGACTAGTCCAACAATTAATAGGGAAGAGAGGCAATAAATAATGAGAGGCGTAAGGAGCAAGAGAAAGGCAGTTCAGCATTTAATTCAGAAATAACATTTCTGCAATGCCATCTCAGATGATTTTTATTTTACTTGTTGTTCATACTTATATATTTCTAAAATGTCTACAATGTGTATGCAGCCACCCTAAAAGCCAAAAAAGAATAAAACATATTTTTAAACATTCCATTGTGTGGTCCAAGGTTTGCATATCATGAAAGAGTATTCATCTAGTTCCTGGAGTTTCATGGTGTACCTTTCATTGGTGTGTATACATATCTCCTCTACCCAACACACACACAAACTTTCAACTTGGACTCAGATGTGTATGAATAGAAGGTTATTCCTTCGACAGATAAACTATTTCAAGGAAGGCTCTCATACCAAGACTCCCAAATAAACATACATGTATTCTTAAAAGAGAAATATGCTTCAATATCTGAACCAGTTATTTACTGTACCATTTGTGATACAGATCCACAAATTTCTTAAAAATGATGTCCCCAAAGACCTTATTTCTGCCAAAAGCTGGAACAGTACAGTTCTCCCTGATAAAAACCACAGGTGATAACAAATAATTAGAAAGGTAATTCTCAAAAAACATGTCATTTTTGTCCTCACAGTGTAACTATCTTGCACTGTTGGGCCATTTATATTCTGTGAGGACTAAACAAATTGTAATCCATCAATAAATATTTACATAAGAAATTAAAGAGCAGTTAACAATTTCTCCCCTGCCTCTAGGCCTTTGCCTCTTCCATCAAGAGGTGGCATCTCTAGTTCCACTCCTTGAATCAAGGCTTGGTCATATGACCTGCTGAGGCCACAGAGCCATGAGGAATTACAATAGAAGCAGAGGTTATAAAACTCCTACACCCTGGTGAGTTCCCTCTCTGGCTTCCAGGAACCTTTATCCGATCATGTGATCAGGCTCAGACTGTCCTCCTGGAAGATGAAAGACACATGGAGAAAAGAGAGAAGCTCCCGCCATTCAGCTGAAGCCCCAGACACAGAGTGAGCCACCCTAGGCCACTCAGTCACAGTGGAACAGCCCAGAATGCAAAAACAACCTAGCTGGCCCAGAGAGTCACTTTAAGCAAACTAGGGTCACTGCGCGGCAAAAGCAAGGTGATACAGAGAGGTAAACTCTGTAATTATTCCTGTAAAAGCACCTAGCATAATACCTGCTGGCATCTGTAACTACTTTATACATCCTGGCATCTAATTCTTTACGCTAGGTCCTGCAGAGAAAGGAAAAACAGGCGGCTGTTTCCAAATTATGATCGTGAACATCAGGACATCTGGAAGCCTTTTGAAAACCCACTAACTGGGCTCCACCTCCAGTTTCTGATTTAGTAATTTTGGGGTGGGGACTGAAAACGAGCCTTTCCAGCAAGTTCCTAGTGTGTACTGTTGCTGATAATGATGGTCCTGAGGATTCTGCTGCTCTGCAGATCATATTCTACAAACTACTGCCCTAAGATTCTACAGAATATCTCATTCTTTCAACAAACACTTCTTAAACACCCCCTGTCCATGAAGAAGCTAGGCTGATGCGTACAGAAAGATAACAAGTTTAAGTAAGACGAGGTACTGGTCGTTACAGGACTAGAGAGGAAACCACAGACAGGGTTCTGACTGTGTGGGTTTCGGGAAGTAGATGGGGGCAGAAAGATAACAACTACCATACACTTTGCCTCTGTCCTCACAGTACCAAATACATACTTGTTTCCCAAAGAGATAAGACTGTATAGTTAGTATATAATATTTTCCTAATATTTCCCCTTTTCTAACATGCTGAAAATTATATTCCTAGAACACTGCCTTCATTTCTATCTTTGATATTAATGTTACTGACAAAGTACACTTTATAAGATACATTATACCTATAATTCTAACTAGAAGCCCTTGCAATTCTTTTACAGGAGAAATTTTCAAACGGTGTGCCATGGGAGGATTTTAGATGTGCCACAAAAATTTTTAAAGATCATTAATTAAATTATTTGAGAGAAATTCAAAGCACTCTGTATATTGTTTTTTTAAGTCATTTTTTTTAATCAACATAATTTAAGTGTGTCCCAGAAGTCTAATGACAGGTTCAAGTGTGCCATGAGATAAAGAAGGTTGCAAAACACTGTCCTAGAGAATGATCCACGTTCCGATGTTATGAACACAAACATTCATATAATTTCTGCTATAGAAATAGTGACATGGGGCCGGATTGCTTGATCTCACAAGTTCGAGACTGGTCTGAGCTACAGCGAGACCCCCTCTCTAGAAAAATAGCCCGATGTTGTGATGGATGCCTGCAGTCCCAGCTACTCAGGAGGCTGAGGCAAGAGAATCGCTTCAGCCCAAGAGTAAGAGGTTGCTGTGAGCTATGACACCAGGGCACTTTACCAGGGGTGACAAAGTGAGACTCTGTCTCAAAAAAAAAAAAAAGAAAGAAAGAAAGAAAGAAAAGAAATAGCGACGTGAAGTTGATCTGCCCTAACAAAATTTCAGCTCTTATTTCTTAGCCTGATTTACTTCCAGAGACTATGGGCAAGTTACATGGAAGTTTCCAAATTCTACCTACTAATTTCTCCTATGTCATAACAAAGGTAATGAATGAAGCTCAGTGATGACCTCTCATTTTTCAGTATCAGAGAAAATATTTATTTTCTGGACTAAGCAGCCAAGAGAAGGTTGCAAGGACATAATTTTATGTGCACTTCTGACATACCAAAACCCATACCTCCACAGAAACATATGAATTGCATCCTGGTAAGAACATCTGACAATAAGTTCTGAAGATCAAAATTCTGTTTCTGGTTTTGTGGATCTTAGACATGTCCCTTACACTCTTTTGTATGTGCCTTAAATTCCTTGTCTGAAAAAAGGAGTGAGTGACCAATGCATCTCAATTGTGCCTGCACGTTATGATCACCTGGCCATTTGATAAAATCTCCATATACAGGCAATTTAAAAAACAAAAACAAACCTCTGGGGATGGGACACAGAGACCCAAGTTGTCTAAGCTCCTTAGGTGATTCCAGTGGGAATCACTGTCAAGACTCAAATATTTGACAGAAAAAACTCTAGAATTCTTTAAATGGTGAGTTCTTTTCTGGCTAAAATCAGTTTGTTGACAATAATCTATTACGTAAACATTTATGTAAAAACAATATAAACACAAAACCACCAATCCTGTGAGCCAACAAAGGGACACCTACAAATGATTCTGGAAATGTCCCTGCCATGAGCTGACTTCCTAAGAAAATACAAGTGTGGGATATTATCATGAGGAGTGGGGGAGAAAAGAGGGTGAACATATAGAATTGGGGTTTTACCAAACTATGGCACACATAAAACTTAGTTAATGAACATAAAAACAAATTATGAACGTGCATTGAGTATTTGTCTAGAGAGTATCTGAGTCAGCGGGTTTATACCATTACTTGAAAGTCTGGCAGAGAGAGAGAGGGAAGGCTATCTCAGCACGGTATTTTCTCATTCCTAGAAAGGGATTTAAAATATATTTATTGAACATTTGACTGATGGGCTTTCACAAAATTTTTTGAATCACTCATGACTTGAGCAGGTAGAAAGCCGAATTTCAAAGAGGATTTCCCCCTACTTTGGGGCTGAATCATTGCCTTATTAATGAAAACAACCTTTAAAACACTCAGGAAAATAGGATAAAAGCGGCAGCAGCCATTATTAACAGATAAATGGTCTATAACTTTAATAGCTTGTAAAACCTAGGTATAGGCCACTAAAATGATACTTAATCACTGTGTTAAATACCCTACTTATAAAAGTGGAATAGGTAGCATTTTTAATGAGAAAGCACATCGTATTTTTCATATTTTAATGCATTACAGATTTAAAATGTGTTTAGCTACTTAAAGTATAATGAACCCAAAGGTTAAAGTGAGTAATCCTCTACCAAATGGATAGTCAAATTAGTCACTTAGACTTTTAAGTAAGCATTAACACAGGTATGGACAATTTTAATTATCGTTTTACAAAAGAACTTTGATGTGCATAACCACATTGCTCCATTCATTTACATGAAATGGTTTTCTTCCTTAACTCTGGGTGGTACAGTGAACAGCTTAGGAGACTTCCTGAACAAAGTGAGCCTTGCCCACTGCCCCTTTTGAAGACTCCTTTGCAATTTGTTGTTATCCTTTGTGTTTTGCCATGGGCAAGGTACGACTGAAAGCTAACTTGTTGCTAACAAGAAAAGGTATGGTAAAACTCCTTGGGGGCAAGAATTAAGGAAAGTGGGTTTCCTCAAAACGATACTTCAGAAATGGTGACAAGCTCAGGACAACACCTCTGTCAAAATGACATTTTGAGCTGGAACCTCTAAGAACTCCCGAAAGTTCCAAGAGATGCCAGGGGAAGAAGAGGGATGCTGCCTGGATTCGGTGGAGGAATAGAAACAGCCTCCTCCCCATCGAGAAAAGAAAGTATATATGAAAGTATATTTATCAATATTTAAACCAGAAATCATTTACAAAAATCAATTAGCCAGGAACGATAGCTGTTCATCATAATCATTTTCAAGGTACTCTTATAAGTAATCCGTTAGCATGGCATAGATCTGAAATACCTCAGAGAGACACACCCGTACCGTACAGAATGGGGGAGCCCAGCTCTTCTTCATTATGTGAGCCCTGTTTATCACCTCATTCCTCACTGCAGCTTTCACACACACACACACACACACACACACGATTTGCAATTACATAAACATGTGACACCGTTTCAGGCACCAGTGCCCCTTCCTACATCCCACCAGTTTGCTTCCTTAGTCTCACTAATTCCTCCCTGCCCTTAGGCAACATTGTTCCTGTGCTTCTGTACATATTTCTCTCTTGCAGAAAGAATCCATAGGTCTCCACTAGATTCTTTTTTTTTTTTTTCTTTTGAGACAGTCTATGTCACTCTCAGTTGAGTGCCATGGTGTCACAGCTCACATCAACCTCAAACTCCTGGGCTTATTAAGCAATTCTCTTCCCTCAGCCTCCCCAGTAGCCGGGTCTACAGGCACCCGCCACAACACCCGGCTATTTTTCTGTTGTGGTTGTCACTGCTGTTCAGTAGGCCCCTGGCTGGGTTCAAACCCACCAGTCCCAGTGTATATGACCAGTGTCCTAAGCACTGAGCTGTGGGCACCAAGCCAAAAAAGGTTAGGAACCAGTGCTTTCCAGAGTTGCCAACTAAAAATGGAAGTGAAAACTGCATAAAGGCCAAAGATCAAATTAAAGTCCCAGACACTTACGCTCACAGCAATGCAGGTCCCACGGGGGTTCCTCGGGACTCATGGCCAGGACCAAAATATGACAAGAATGTTCAAAACCTAAAAGCGTGTCCTTATACACATCATTTACTTGCCACTATGTTTAGAGGGAGAAGCTTCTAAGAACAGTAATATGTCTAGCCAGCCCCACTGAGAAACTCCACCAGGACCTCTGAGTCTAACTATTATTGAAGCAGCTCAGACATCTCAGTCGTCAGTGGGGTCTACTATTAAATTTGTATTCCCTAAAATATTGAGAAGACATTTACATTTTCATTTAATAATGGCAAAATTTTTATGAAGTTAGCAAGGAAATTAACATATAAATGAACTTAATATTGTCTTGGAATTTATACAGACAGTATATTTGTATATATTTTTATAGAGAGAATTCACTTTCACCTGTGTAGTTTAACTGCTTTATTCTAGGAGTAGGATGACTCTGCTTAGACACTGAGGTAGGTACCAGTGAAACGTGCAGTGTTGATGGAAATTAAATTAGAGAAATCAGCGAAGTCTTTTCACCAGCCATTACTAACAAGCACTCCATTATAGCTCTCATGCATAGTCATTTTACGCACAAATTTTGGTTTCTGAAAAATACTCACTGAGCAAGCAATTCCAGGTAATTTTCTAGTTGTGACTCTTGTAATGTGTAATTTTTAGTTGTGATAATTACCCAGGAGATGCAGAATACCCAATTTGTAGATAATTATGGCACCTCCATTTATTCCTTTAGGCTCAGTGTTTGAGAAAAAAGTCTGTGAATTTATGAGCTCTGCCATTTACTTTCCAAGCCCCTACTGATGTATCCCTGTATGTCTCAAACCTCCACCATCACTGCTATTAGCTATTAAATACAGCTTCTTTCAAGGTGTTGAGGGCGCTGTAAAGACCTTCGGAGTTAACTTTCACGGAGTGGACCACCTCCTCTAGATTCAAAGATAAGCAAAAAAGAGCCCGCCTCAAAGCACTCTGTCCGTGGAAGATGGAAGCATCCTCCTGAAGCTGAATGCCGGACAGGGAGGACGCTGTGGCTCATTTGTGTTCTCCTCTGTGTCCCGGAATTCTCTGAAGTGATAGTTTTAATTATTCTTTATTCCTTCTGGGGCTGGGGATGGGTGGCAATTCATTCTTAGGGGTTGGGGGTGGGTGGCAATTCATTCTTAGTAGGAAATCAAATTAAAATAACGTGCCAGTCGATGAATATAACAAAAGTTAATAAAGCTGGGTATATATTAAGATAATAGAATGAACTTTAATTTGCTGCATCCCTTGAAGAGGCCATTTATCTTTTCACTGTAACTTTTATTCAGTTAAATTTTCCTCTCAAATAAATGTGGCTTAAAAATATTTAAAACTAAGAACAGTTAATGAAAATAGCAAGACATTCAATTACAGAAGTGCTTTTGAGGGTAATTCTGAGAATGTGTTTCTTCTACTCACCCAAAAGCTTCTCTTGAGCTACCACTTTTTACATGAAATTAGTTCTCACATGGCACTGCCTGCACACTTTTAAGTGCCTTCAACATTTTTTTTTTTTTTTAGTTTTTGGCCGGGGCTGGGTTTGAACCCGCCACCTTCAGCATATGGGGCCAGAGCCATACTCCTTTGAGCCACAGGCACTGTCCAACTTCAACATTTTTAATATGTATATAAGTAAGTTGTTGATGTCTCAAAATAATTGACTTCCCGAACCTCGAACGGCCCAACAAGTGGTCACAAGGCACACGTTCTACTCAGCACCTCAAATACGGTTAAACTGAGATGGGCCATAGCTGCAAATACACACTGGATTTTAAATATTTAGTATATAAAAAGAGTAAAATGTTTCATTAAGAATTTGTCATAATTATTAAATATTGAAATAATATTTTAGATATTTTAGGTTAAACGAAATATATAATAATTCCATTTGCTTCTTACTTTAAAATTCCATATGCTTACGTGATACTTCTAATAAACAGTGCTATGTTCTGAGCTCATCAGTTCCTACCTTCTGTGGTATCGATTGCTTTGCTTCTATTTCTCTACGGTGTTTATTTCCTCCTTAAAGATTTTGAATCCACTTAGATATTCCTTTAGAGTAGAACTGCCTTTCTTTTATCCTTACTGTACAGTGAGAAAGCACTCCATCCCTCAAACCCTTCCATACCAACCCTCTCAAAACAATAAACAGCACTTGGATACTTATCAGCTCCTCTTCTTCACGGACATTAACTTCCATACCCACCAGCACACTAACTGCTGTTCCAGAGGCCAAGCCCTCCCCACCTCTCATCCAAACAACAGCCACAGACCCTGCAGTTTGCCCTGCCTCTAATCTATATCACCTCTGATACATTTTCCATACTCTGCCAGATAATCTTTCTAAAGTACCGGTCATATCACTTCCTTTACTTCCTTAAATAAATGCCTATGGTATCTTAATTTTTATAAAGCTCACATTTCTGAATGCAGCACTCATTCCCTCCAGCCTGAACTGAACATTGCAGCCACTTTTCTTTATTACATCTCTCCTCAAAACATATATGATCCAACTTCTCATACGACTATATGTTATTCCCTTGTACCTGCCAGGCAGGGACACTAAAAACTCCTGTCTTCACAAATGATGCTGGTTCAGGCTGTAAGACCCTTCTCTCACATGGATGCTTATCAAGCTTGTCAAGCTCCTAGTGAACCTATCTCTAGCCTGCAAAGTTGGAATTAATCACTCTGCCTGAAACCCCATATCACTTTAATATTAATATCAATAGTACAGCATTAATTTTTTTCCTCTCTTGAATCATATTCGCATGCTTATATCTGCTGCATGATTCTTAGGAAGAAAGAATTACAAAAAGAGAGGGAAGGAAGAAAAGAAAAAGAAAAATGAAAAATGCTTTCTAAGGATAGGAAGCAGGTCCCATGAGCCACTGTGTTTACACAGTCCCTATTCCCATGGTCGGCATGCAGCAGCTACCCAGTCGGGGAGATGCCTGCTAAATAAAAAACAAGGTGAAGGAAACGGGCTCTGGGTGTAAAAACTCACAAATTCAGAGAGATTTTTAATTCTCACTTTAAAGTGGCATTACCTATAGCATGTGTTAATGAATAAAATTCTACCTACACCAAGGTAAACACCTTATGTATGCTAAGTTCTTAACAAACATAACTATATTTATCACTCAAATAAAATTTCAGGACAACCAACAATCCTCAGTGAGAAGCGTCTATATTCCCAAATATTCACCAACCTCCACTGCTGCTTTGGGAAAACACATCCTGTATTGTGCTTTACTGTAAATCTGTAGTCCCCAACTTCCAGGCCAAAGAGGACTAGTGGCTTCTGTGGCTTATTAGGAAAAGCAGGAGGTGAGCAAGCGACAGGGTAGCAAGGGAAGTTTCACCTGCTCTTTACAGCTGCTCCCCATCACTCACGTCACTACCTGAGCTCCACTGCCAGACAACTGGCAGCATCAGATTCTCATAGGAACGTGAACCCCGCTATGAACTGCGCACGGAAGGGATGTAACTTACACACTCCTGAGAGAACCTAGCGCCCGATGTTCTGCGATGGAGCTATACAGCGTATGAACCATCCTGAAACCATCCCCACCTACCCACCCCTTCCATGGAAAGACTGTTTTCCATAAAACCAGTCTCTGGCACCCAAAACGTTCAGAAATGCTGCTTGAACCTCTACAACAATCAACAGAAAAGAGGACATGTGTGACCCAATGTGAGGTTTTTCCTCATACACGCCAAGTAATGGCCACTAGCTGGGTGTCCTCTAATTCAATCCCAGTGCTATCCTGAAGGTAGGGCCAGAGCCACAGGGTTGCCCGATACCAGTCCCAAGTCCACGCCTCCCACTGCCATCTACTGAAGGTAGGGTCAGAGCCACAGGGTCACCCCACACCCGATACCAGTCCCAAGTCCAGGCCTCTGGAGCTTCTGACCAAGCAGATCCTAGTTGGGATTCCCATGACCTCCACCCTCTTCGGGTTCAATTAATTTGAAGTGGCTCACAGAACTCAAAGAAACATTTATATCTGCTGCTTTATTATAATGGATGTAACAAAGGATACAGATAAAGAAAAGCCTAGGATGAGGTATGGGAAAGGGGCAGGGAGTCTCCACGCTCTCCATCGGGGGTGCCACCTTCCCGGTGCCTCCGTGTGTCCAGCTGTCCACAAGCTGTCAGTCCTCTTGGGGTTTAACAGAGGCTTCATCACCCAGGCATGGCTGACCACCACATAGCAATGTGACTGGACAGAAAGCACATGCTCTAGACCCAGCACGGCTGGTCTGTCCAAACTCTTCCTGGGCTCACCGTGTAGCATTCCTTCCCCCAGGGTATGTGGCAGGGCCCACAATCAGGTCAGTGTCCTACTTTGGTGGGTGAAAGGACAACAGGAGGTGGTCAGAGAGAGAGATACTATCTCCTGAGGTCAGCTTTGGAGGGCTAAAGTACCACAACACTGTAACAAAACACTATGGGAGTTACGAAACTCCATAGGGACCATGGATGAGAAACCAGTATGTATAACACCACGGACTTCAAAACAAATGCAGAAGTGGTTACTTTAGTTATACAGTGCAGTAAACTGACATTAAAATTTCTCTAAGAAAGAAAAAAAATAGAGATAATAAGCACAAGATCCCTATCTATTACAGCAAGTAGATAAATTCTTTATAAAGGTCACAAAGACATGCAGAGTCTTAACCCCCTCAGCTAAGCTTTGCCAAACAGCTGGCTGAAAAGTCACTCAAAGAACACAGATACGCCACAGGAAGAGGCATGTGTTATACCAGGTTATTTTTATCTGTAAGCGTCAAGTCAATGGCCAGAAATTTTCAAAAAAAGACATGAATGCTGTTAAAAGATTGGTCAATAATGTGGAATGCTTAGCTTAGAAAAGGGAATCTTAATCACTAGAATCAAAGTAAGTTAAATGAGGCTGATCTGTGTAAAACATTCATTGTTGCTTCCAAAACTTTAAAACAAAAAATATTTAAGTAACTCATTTTCATTACAAACCTAAAATTGGAACCACATGAATTGCTAGGCTACTGTTACTGAGCTGTTCAGAAACAAGATTCTTTTCGGGTGACTCACTATCTAACTATAGCAGTGAGTTAGTTTTGACTAACACCAAACTAAATATTTAAGTCAATTAGTGCTCAGAATAGTACATCATACATACATCCGGGAGAATACAATTTTTTGTATAAATTCTAACTTTTATAATAAATTTCTATTGATAAAACCAAGTATCACTGAAATAAATTTCACCAGATAGAATTCTAAAGAAAGATTAAACACTTATTTGCCTAAAGATCCTATTTTTCCTCAAATAATTATGAGAGGTAAGAGATCTTTTCCATTATCAGCAATTCAGGGATTGCATGACCTAGCAACATAATCTTAAAAATAATCCTGAGAATGTGGTGTGTCCACTAAGCATTTTTAGTGATGCAATACACAGTTGTATTTGTGAAGTAAATCCTATGTTCACGCAAACACAATTAAGGGAAAAATATAATTTCATCACAGAAGGATAAATTTTATTTAGATACAAGTATATACACAGACATGCAATGTGTGTATATATACGTTTGTGCACGTATGTATGTGTGTGTACATATCAAACAAAGCATAACAAAAACTTACCCCCCAAAATAATAATTTATTTGCTTTAAAGAAAAAAAAACAAAACTGGGATCTTTCTCCATATTGTGCTGTGAGTTAGTACAAATATTATTCAAAATCACTGCTTCTAAAGTAGAATCTAATACATCAGTAGAGAATACAGAGTTGGAAAGGACCTTAGAGATGAAGTGGTGTAACTCCAGGAACTACCAGGTAAGGAAAGAGGCCCAGGAAGACTTGCCCGATAGTATACAACTAGTTGAGAAAATAGAACCAGGACTATAACGGAGATGGCCAGATGCCTCCATCAATACTCAATCATAATACTATTACTGTGCAGACTATAAATGTGTCACTGCTCTATGTCATAAAATTAGAAAACAAGTTACCAAAAAGGAATTTATGTTTACACAAGTTTTTCCTGAAAGGTTTTGTTCCTATGGCCAGCTTAGATATGTAAGCTTCTGTACTATATCTTTCTTCAACTGAGCCTTTATGAAATCAAGAGGAAAAGTCTCTTCCATTTAATTATCAAAGAAAAATGTTAAGTTAATTTTCAGACCTGCTACAAAGTTATTCTATTTTTCATGTGAAGGGGTGTTTCTGTTAAAATATCTAAAAACCTTAGAAAGAAAATACTTTTAGGCATGCTCAGTGTAATCATTAAAACTATAAAAGACCTTTGCACTAACTCACTAATTTTAGGCTTCTCCCATCAGCCTATGTCATACCCAATACTTTCCCCACATGCTTTAGTTATTTCTCTAAGGAACTGAAGGTAGGTTTGGGATTTTTTGGTTGCTGTTGTTGTTGATGTTTGTTTGTTTGTTTTTTACAGTCTTTATTTTAAAGATATACTGATACTCCATTCAGGCAAATTCTGCATTTTCATGGTATAAACATTATGCCAGTTTTCAAGCTGTATAATAGAATTTCTCATATCATTACACTGTACTTATCCAACTATATTCTTAAGTTTCTTGAAGGCAGGAGTCATAAACAGCACCTTCAGACTTGTTCTTAATTTTTTAAGCACACATTCTCTCAAGAATAACAAGTAAAAAAATGTCTGCACCATCTTGATTTTTTTAATCCCAGTGTGTCTAATAAAAGATCTGCTTTATGTTCACTCTTTTTTATGGGCATTAAAGTCATAAACTCAAAGACTGGGAGATAGAAATGTGTACAAATCCCAAGCTGGCCCAGCACACAGCCAAACACTGTTCTTATTGTTTTCCTTAGCAAACCCTGGTTGGCTGCCTACTTTCTCAGGCAGAGGAGGGCTTCCAGGGTGCAAAGGTCACATCCACTGTTTAATGGTATGTAGAAAAACAAAGCCCCAGTAAACTACACATGTGGCTTTTATGTCCCATGATCAGAAGTCTGAAGTGAAGAGAGTCAGTGAGAAAGGAAGGTGGGACACTTAGAAATAGGGAATCAGTACTTCCTAATGACTAGGCAAAAGCTAGCAAGCCAAAGCAGGAAGCCTACAATTCCCAAAGAAATATATCTGTAAACATTAGAAGAAAAAAGAAAGAATCTTTAAAAGTCTCTACTGATGTAACCAAGTACAGAAAGCCTATGCCCGGAGACCGGCTTTAAACAATTGTGAGGAGCTCTACGAATGAAGTTGAAGTGGTTCTGATATGGATTTATGCCCCTTGAAAATCAATTGGCCTGGAAGTAGTGCCAATTCAAAGAGCTCTTCCATTGGGAAATGTTCTGCCCTCATTTTATTCAATGAAATTAATTACATTTCCAATTGTATTCACTATAGCATGCATGCTCTACTAGTAAAATAAAAGTTCCTTGGCCTAAAATCTTTACAAAGACTTTTTCCTTGTAAAAATTTAAAACATTCAATTAAAGTATCTAGAGGTATTTTGGGTAAATCAGATTTATTTAAAGCAGTTTAATATTTATTTTTATTCTAAATTACTTAGAATCACACATTTAAAGAGCTATATTCCACAGCCTACCAACTATTATGCCTTAATGAAATTACAAAAACAAATTAGAAGCTATTGCACAAAAGCTAATCTTCCTCAGACTTCATTTCTAAAACTTCAAAATTAAAAATCAGAGAAAACCTATACCCTATAATGCTCATGTCAAAGGCTAGAGAACTTACTAACCCAATCAACTATATTCTATACTTTGAAAAAAATAACTTGAAGTTATAAACCATTTTTGTCTATAATCATTACATATAGCAAGGATTAAATAGAAATACTTGTAACAAAGGAAGAAATTTGATCTTTTAAATCAGATTCTAACACCAAATCAAACTATATTAATTTCCCTGTACTTTTTGTTCAGAGTAAAGGCCTGCTACTTTGAGGAAATACTAAATAAGGTTGCCTGCTGATCCTACTGATCAATTTTATACCCAAAGTACTTTATAGGTATAAGTTTAAAGCCCTACTAATGCACTAAGTATACATAGCCTCTATCATGTATAGTTCAGAAACCACATGTTTAAAATCCATTAAGTCTCCACTTTTATTACTACTTTTTATTATCAAAGCAATTAGATACTAGAAGAAAGCATTAGCAGATATGTCTGTGATTAAAACCATTTCTTTTTTATTCCAATCCAAGTGATTAAAGAGTAGTTTCAGGAAACCTTAATTAGGCCTTTCCTTGAATGGCAAAGGATTCCTGCTGGGCAAAAACAAAAGTAGGGCTTTAATTCTAATTTTTGACATAGATCCAAGTTGATAAAACTAAATTTTTAAGTCATTATAAACACAGCTGGTTAAGAGGCATAGTTAATATCTTTCAATATAGAAAGATGAGTCTAACTCTGGCACTCATGCTAATGAACAATCCCTGATCCTTAGAGACTTCCTTGATAGAACTCATGGCTGGGAGGCAGATAGCAACATGCAGTTTAAAAATACAATTTTTCACCCCATGGTCCCGGTGACCTTGTACAAGTCACTAAAGGAAATCTATAAACTTCTATTTTCTCATCTTAAAACTGACTGGACTACACACACTCTCTCTTTCAAATCAGGGCATGCATTACCTGGGGAAATCTGAAGGAGCTCTGCAGATGGTGACAATCTTTACTGATGATACTGTGCCTACAGATGTTGACACTGAAGGAGACTAAGGGAAGTTTCAAAATAAAGTTTAAAACAGGAGAGAAAAAAGAGATTTCTCTAGATAAATTCCACCATTCCACAGGGCTCTGAGATTCTACAACCCTATGAAACCACTTTCTTTTTTAAAAAACACTTGGTCTCTCTCCTTTTCTTCCTCTCCCCTTCTTAAATTTGTTTGGGTTTTTGTTTGTCTGCTGTTGTTTTGTTTTTTAAAGCAGGGTCTCCCTCTGTTGCCTCAGCTAGAATGCACTGGCCTCGTAGCTCACTGCAACCTCATCAGGCCTCACCTCCCAAGTACCTGGGACTGTACGTAAATGCCACCAAGCCAAGTGAATTTTTCTATTTTTTATTTTATTTTATTTCAGATTAATATGAGGGTACAAATGTTTAGGTTATTTTTCTATTTTTCACAGTGGCTAGGAATTCAAGACCAGCCTGAGCAAGAGGGAAACCCTGTCAAGTGACCCTGCCAGCTCAGCCTCCCAGAGTGCTAGGATTACAGGCACGAACCATCACACTTAATCTGTTTGCTGTTTTAACTAACCCTCCAAAGACTTAAGCCTACCAGTCATAGCTACATTTCTACTCTGCTGCTAGTGGCAAACAGTGTAAAAGAAAACAAACAGGTGAATATAAAAACTGACCAATCTGATGGGCTAGTTATAAATAGTAAAGGAGTACACGGGCAGATTTCAATAAAGAAATATCATTTCTTAAACCCACCCACTCATCTAACAAATATTTACTGAGTACCTATTATGTCCCAATGACTCTGCTAGTCCCTGCAGGCACAGCAGTGAATAAAAACAGACGCAGACACTGACATCACAGAATTTACAGATCAGTAACGGAAAGGCATGAATCAAACTAACATACAAACCAAGGTGACATTGCAACTGTGCCAAGGGCTACGCCAAGGAACTTGACTAGTGAAGTCTGGAACATGTGGATGACACCTGAAGAACAAACTGAGTTACTGATGCAAGAAATGATAGCTCCAGCCAGAAATGAGCATGGGCAACAGTTCTGTTTTAAAAGGGAGGAGAGCAATTACAAAGGACTGGAAGAAAGGGTGGCTGTGGATGCAGCAAAGAAAGGAGGCAGGCGCGGTGTGAGAGGAGGGGAGCAGAGTCAGGGCAGCGCAGGGGGCCCTCGGGAGCGGCGTGTGAGACGTGAGACCTCGCAAAGACGGGGGTGTTCGTTCTTTGTTGTTCTCATTTCTATATAAATTTTACACGGGACAACTGCTAAGCTTCTCCTTGATTACTGTATTAAGTAAAACCATTCTCTTAATGGCAGAGTCCCAAGATCACTTCAACTGACAAGTCTATCAATTTTATCTATAAACTGTAAATAAAATCATCAATCCCATCTACAGTTTTGTGCTGTGAAAAGAATTAAGTGGCAAAGTGCATTTCACAGGATGAAGCAAAGAGTAAAGGAGCATATTAATTCAAAAAGAGTATTTCAAATACTATAAAAGCTTACCCACGTTTTTAAATGAGTCAAAACTCAAGTAACTCAACAAACACAAAGAGTAAATATAGGCAGGTATTCTGTCTGGAAGGAAGAAGAGTGATAAAATGATTAAGAAAAGAATTCTAGAGAGTATTTCACCTTTATGATAATATATTTCATGTGACAATATAAACATAAAACACGAGGAAGTCAAAGTAACTAGATCAAACAAAACCTCCACTTGGACATCGTACAGCTTATCTTTGCTGGTTTATTTCACAGAAAAAAAAATGTTAAGGATTGATAGTGACAGATAGTAGGACAAAAGAAAACTCACTTGACACCCAGTGGTCAGCGATTATTCTAAGTCACTAATGAACACAAAGTGGGTGCCCATTAACTGCTTTAATATATTTATAACATAATTTTTTACATATATTTACAACATTATGTATACATATTCTGTGTAACACTGTAAAGAAACCATCACTTCTTCTATTACCATTTTTGACTGTGAAAATGAGTCTAAATTTCAATTACAAATTAGTCTTTCAAATGTCAACCACACCTCAATAAAAGAAAAATTTGTCTTTCAAAGTTTATAAGGTTATGCCCCCAAGGGCCAAAACCAATACTACATTTATAATTTATCACAGAGATCATAGAGAATATAGATCCTTGTAGGCAGGCATACACATGGAAGCAATATCACAAAATGTCTGGTAGGCCCACACCACAACACTTCAACAACAAGAACATCAAGTGTGATATTGCTCAACCAATCTTAGCTGTGACTGTTTCCTTGTCTCCCCCACTTCTGAGACATCTGCTTTTCTCCTCCTCATCAATGGCAGCATTTCACTGAAGAAAATCTGTCTTATATACTATTTGCAAAGCCTATAAGACTTTGCCATGAAAAAGGACATAGTATAAGAAAAAGTGATTGATAAAGGCATTGTAACCACCTGAACAGAATAGTTTCAAATGTTGTTCAATGAAGCATTTTTGATCGTACGTTTGATACTCTCTAATGAAAGTGAAAAAAAATCATCTGTTCTTTATGTTCATACACTCATAAAGAGTAGAACCCAAAATCTGGATAGAATTATGACAGCATTAAGCTCTCCCAACTAAAGCTCTCAATGTGCTTCATGTTTATATGTATATCAAAGATAACAAAAAATACAATGTGAAAGAAAATAAAATGCAATAGAAGTCAAATATGAATATTCATCAATATACCTAAATTGATCACTTTATTTTGTTTTATGCAAATGATATATTTAACTCAAATTCTGTAACAAATCTGATCTAACTTATTTGTCATGTGAGTGCACAGACTTTGATGCTACAACTAAAATCTTTTAATTAAGTATTTTCCACCATGTAATATATTGGCAGAGAATTACGTATACTGAAAGAATAGATTTATGAATACGTAAATGAATGTGACAACAAGTTTTGTTAATTCTTCTGAGATCACTCTGTGCTTATTTCCTCTTTTCCACTTTTTGCCATTATCTTAAGTTTGGGCCTCATAGAATAGCTTCTTTGGGGATCCATTACAAATGTCATCAAGTTGCAATGTATCCTGGTCAGTGATGTCATACTTCATAAACACACCTCTGCTCATATCACTTCTCTTCAAACTGTTCCTCTGTGCTATATAAAACTCTGTAGTCTAAGATTCAGATACCACTAATATCTGGTCGCAATCACCTGCACAACCAAATTTTCTACAGAAAATTCACCACCACGACTGCACAGCTTTTATCTCCTGCCCCTTCGTCTTACATAGAACAGTCCCTCCATCTCCCATCCTCAGCCCACTCATATCCCAACTGTTTCTGAAGATGGATTCAAATGTCATTTCCTCCGCTGTAATCAGCCCAGTCTGGCACAAAAATTTCTCCATCTTCAGGAGGTCTTTGTTTATACGTCTGTGAAAGCACTTTCCAGCACATTGCTATGTAAAATCACATTGACTTTTATATACTTACATTATTTCCCTCATCTGAAAACTCCTTCAGTGCAAACTGAGCTATAAATCTAGGGAGAGTGCTTAATACACCTATAGTATCTATATCTTTATTGAATGGATGATAAAACTAACTTTGTTTCCTTAAAGTGTTACAGTGAAAAGAGTAACAAAGCATCCATCCTGTTCAAAGGACAATATGCAAAAGCTACCAGAGAGAAAGGTGTTAATGGCTTCATGTTATAATGGGATACCAATGCCAACTTTGTCAGCTCTGAAGAAACTTTGCAAAGATTCCATGGTGTCATTGACTTAATCCAGCTTTAACACAAAACTAAAAAAATAAATTAACTGCCTTTATTAATTAAAAAAAAAAAATCAGTAAATTGGTTGCCCTGAAACCACTTGAAACAAATCTAACTTATTTTTTTCTAAACCATTTAGACAAGTATGAAGCAGGCTTACTGAACCATCATCCCTAGTAGCACTTAGCGTCTCTTTCTGCAATTTTGATTTTGCTCTGTGAAACTCTTGGGTACGCCTAAGTTGGCACGTACACTAGTGGAACTCTCACGCATACTTTTCATTAATCCCTGTGCTAAAGAATATATTTTTACATAAAAATCACTCTAGAAAGTAAACTACAAAAAAGAGATGCAAAATACTGTATCTCTTATAAGTAATCACAGGATTAAACGGTGCATAAACAGAATTCCACTTTGTGTGCTTTTATATGGGGGGGAGGGGGATTCACCTAAACAATCATCAAACTTATTGAGCACTACAATTTGGGCCCAGAACTAATGTAGTGGATACCAAAAAATATGCGGTTTCTACCAATGGGACCTACATTTCAACTGAAGTAACAAGACTCCCACAATTCCAAGTAATGGAAAACAAAGTATACTTTGACAATGCACTTCGTACATGCCCTAAGAGCTAAGACCAGTTCAGGGAAAGGAAAATTCAGCAAGGCCTAAAGCCTCTAGAAGAGCTGCAACAGGAACTGGGTGGGTAGGATGAATAATTCCAGATGAGTGGGAAGAGGCATCATGACCAAAGGCATAGAGACAAGAATTAGTACGACATGGCTTCAGGATAATGAACAAATGAAAATGAGTCAAGTCTGGACCAGTAAAAAACGAGATGGGATATATAAAGAAAACAAATTACAAAGAAGATAATCTTCCTCAAAGAAAGAATATACCTAAATGGGTATTAAGAGTTAAAGAAGATTTGTCTAGCTTTAGCACAACGGAGGAACAAAAACCTGTAAGGCCAACCATTAACAGTCATCTTGCCAAGGGCAAGGGAAGGCTGAAATAACACAGAGGACAAGGAAGGGCAGCAAAGATTATTTTTAAGGGAGAGGAGATTTCATAGAACTCAGGGTTAACTAAAGAGGGTGAACAGAAGACTGAGAAGCTGTGAATGACTCAAAAAGCAGCCATCGGGGGAACGCCGGCACTTAGGAGGAAGACACCCCAACAAGAGCAATGGAGATGGAATAGTGTAGAAGGAAGAAAACCAAGACAGAGGCTGTTACTGAAAACCAGAGAGGTCAACATTCCAAAAAAGCAGTGGGAGGTGTTAAGTTGAACAGTAAGGTAGAGAAAGTCGTGAACACTGACATAACAAGGCCCAAACCTCAGAATAACAGAGGCCTTAGTCGGGAAAAATCAAAGAGTTGTGCACAACATTAGTTTGGAAAAAAAAGGTAGAAAATTGTACTGCTGCAAGTATTCGTTTTGATGTGAGAAACATGCTGGTAACTTAATAAGTATTTTGGGTGTCTTCAGTACTATAAATATATACACAGAGCAAGATAACACTGTCACCACCAGGAAAACCTTATTTGTATCATTAAAGGTTTGTATCTTTCAATTTATCGTTTTAAGTCATTAGGCTGAAACTTTTTTCCTCAAGCAAAATACATTTGCAAAAATAAACAGGTTTTTAAGATTTACTTGTATTAACTCCTGCTTAAAATCTCGGTTTCCAAAAGTTCATGTGCTTTCCCATACATGTCACAATAATACGAAGGGGCGGTTTCAAATACACAATGATATGAAAGTCTTTTTTCACTAGTTTAGTTTCATTTAAATTAGCAAACACTCATCCTAAAGAAACTTCTGACAGTAATTATTCCAAAAAAATAAAACTAATAAATTAGTAACAATAAATGTGTTTGCAGGCTTAGTCTTGTAAAATAGGATTTTTAGACTTAAAAATAAAACCCCTCCATTCCGTGATAATTCCATTTAGCAAATAAGCTATTAATTTTAATGGCTCATCATCAACGAGCAACATTTTATTAAAATTATACTTCTACCACTGATAAAAAAAGTACTGAGACATAACATCTCCAGGTATTTAGAATGCACTTGTAAACTAGAAGGACATTTAAGAAGTAATGAAATGGGTTTGTGTTAATAGTATTCTCTGCTGAAAATACCAGAGCAATTTAAAAATAAAGCACAATGACTAGATAGCTTTTTTACTTCAATAAACGTGCCAAGAAGTTACACCGGCATTTTTGAAATGAAGGCAACACATAAGTGTTAAGCTCAAAATAAACTTACCATCAAAAAACTCATTATTTGTATTACTTTTGATAATAAGTATATCAAACTCAACTGTATGTTACCATTGAATTTAATTCAAGTATTCCATCTAAATAATTCCCAACTAAAGAGAGGCAATAAGAAATTCTTCAACTAAGATGCAAAAAGCCTGAAGTTTGGAAAAATAGAGAGTTACAAAGGTTAGATTTATACAAATTAGTATAAACAGAGTATACAGTTATTTTAAACTAGTCTATACCACTACAAATCTTTAGTATATTATGAAGCATGGGGCATGGAAAAATTAAAGTCAAGAGATTTAGATTTAGAAAGGTGAGCCATTTGCCCTGTGTTATCAACTTATAGAAAATTACCCAGAGAAAATAGCTGTCAATGAGCAAAAACCACAGTGGAAAAATTTTATTTCAACTCAACCCTCTCTGGCTTAACTTCACAGCTGTACTTGTCAATCTAGAAAACAGAAATCCTTCTACTTATGTGTAGTTAAACAATAACTCTATTATGTTTCAAGCATATTTGGCAAAATGTTAGCTGTAACTTGACCCTCGCTTCATGTATTAGTTAAATATAATCAACCACTGTGTGGAAAACGCTTGGAAATTGAATATAAATATTTAAACTGGAGCATAAAGTTTCCTTGAAAGTCAAATTAATAGACTGATCAACATATAATGAGGTGAAAGCAGGATCTATAGAAACAATTCAATTTCCAGTCCAAAGTGATCAGCAGTATTTTTTGGTTGTTGTTTCATTTCTTTTGTGTTTGTATCTTTGATCCTGAAACGTTGCAACAGTCACTTCTAGCAATATAGTATCATCAGAATTTGCACAAATTGATAGAGAACAAAATTATTTTAATTTTTAATTATTATGGGTACCAATGGTTACATTTATGGTTCTTTTTTTTTTTTTTTTTTTGAGACGGAGCCTCAAGCTATCCCCCTGGGTAGAGTGCCATGGCATCACAGCTCATAGCAACCTCCCAACTCCTGGGCTCAAGGGAGTCTCCTGCCTCCGCCTCCCAAGTAGCTGGGACCGCAGGCGCCTGCAACAACGCCCGGCCATATATTTACGGTTCTATAAACCCATCCCACATTTCCTTTCAGTTGCACTTCTCTACATGGGCAGTATCAAACCATTCCAAAATTTAATTGAAACACCTTTTATTACACAGAAAACCATATTCCCAAAATGAAAATGTTATTTTTACACCTGTCTATGGAATGCCAGTCATCCTAAGTGTGTTAGAGTTCAGAAAACAAGTTAGCACATAGTTAAAAGGAGTAGGAGCAACAGTAGGGGAAGGGGAGTAACATTTAAGTAGAATAAAAGAGAATATATGCAATGTATATATCACCAGAACAGCTGAGGAATCAAAGCTCACGCTCATCAATAAGCAGCTCTGCTTTGCCGCCCACCCCCTTATAGTAGCTAAAGAAAGTGGTCTGTTTCAGCTTTGAGAACAAGAATCAAGTCACTCGTCTAAAACATCTCTCCATAATTAAAGTCTATGAATTTCATATCACACCAAATGAAACTGTGAAACCTCAAAGAGTATAGAAAGAAATTGTTTGGGATAATTTTTTAAGACTTTTATGCCATAAAATCAGGGAAATGCATAGCAAGACGAGACTCTGCCACATGAGGAAATGAACTGATGGCCTCAATATTCATTTTGCATAAAAAGTCCTAGAAAGTTTGCTTTTCTACCCAACACTAGATATTATTCTTTCTAACTGTATTTCTGTACCCACTACCCAGCCACCCCAACCCCAGGACACCACTATGCTTCCCACCCTTCAGTAGCCGCCATTCTACTCTCTCTCCATGAGTTCAATTTTTTTAACTCCCACATACACACTGTACCCCATAAGTATGTACAGCTATTACGTCTTCACAATAATTAAAAACTGAAAAAAGAAAGTTTGTTTTTTCTGTCCTTACTATTTTCTGTTCTATTTTGTTCTCTAGTAGGAAAAGTGAAATTTTATGAAAACAAAAAAATCCAACATTTATAATAGAAGTTCGTAAGATCTGGTTTAAAGAAAATATTTTACCCTTGAAGGCAGGCCATGAAGCGATGGCTGTAAGGTAACCCGGGAGACCATGATTCTCACACTTGCATTTCTATACAAATGCCAAGTAAGAGGCAAACATTACATTGTCTCTATTTTATGAATTTTACAAGATGAAGAAAACTGAACTAAGTGCCTGCTTTGTCCCTCACATACAAACACATAATACAACCAAACAAAAAGTAATTTAGATGCCTAACTGACATTGTTCTATAACCATAGTTCCTTAAAGGTCAGAAACATATAACCTACTATTGGAACAGTGACACATCTGCCTAAGAGAGCCATAGTTTTTTTTTTTTTTTTTTTTGGAGATCTACAAATTTTTAAATGCCAACCAATTCAAAGGTTTTACACGTTTACCTTCCTAAAAGTCAAGCGCCAGAACAAATGACCTAGTCTCTTTTGGGCCTGTCTAGTCCTAAAATAGGCAGTATCCCATCAAAATAAAAGAACTCTGTAGGGCAGATAGGAAAAAAAAAAACCTGCCAGAAAGGTCAAGGCACCTCAGCAGTGCTACTGCCAAGTGCCCATGTGTATACTCCTCCTTTGTCATTCAACCATGACCGTGGTTACCATCACCCAACCTGTGACCCTGGCTTCCTCAAAATTCCCAGATATTGAAATATTTATAAAAACAAAAACAGGATTGGTGCTCACTGATTTCCCTTCCTTTCCTCCTCAACTAATTTTTCAATATATCCTCATGATCTTTATCCAACAACTTCTTTCCTCCTATCTCAGGGGAAGAAACGGAGCTTCTCATGTCCAAAGTCAAGGCTTCATCCTTTCTCACTTCTTATGGCCCTAGAAGTATCAACAGACAGACGCGAACGCCTCTGTGTGTGTATCTGTCCCTATTTGCTTCAATGCTATCACATAAAACACACCTTTCTGCACCTGGTTTAACTGTCTTTATGCCTGTTTGGTACCACCACATATACGTATGGCTTATTATATTTACAAGTGGGAACGTTTTATTGTACAGATAAATAATTTGTTTAACCAATTCTCTGTCACTTCCTACTGCAAATCACAATTTATATTCTTACCACAATTACAGTATTCAGTTTGGAGGTACCACAGTGTAATCAGTTAGCACAGCACATGGTGTTTGTATGACAATTTTATGTGTTAGTCATCTGCAGTTACATATGAATATACACGGTACAGCTGTACACACATAGTGCTTAACCTATTTATCAACAAATCGCACTTTTGAATGGGATAACGTGTTTAAGATCTCCAAATGCAAGAGGTACAGAAAAGCTGGCTGAGCGGTAAAGCGCCTTAAGTATTTTCAGGGCTCCTAGGCCTCTAACACCTCTGTTAGCTCTTGTCCTTTTTTAAGGATGAGCACTCGAATACGCAAAGATTCTATGTCTTTCCATGGCTGGTAAGTTCTAGAACTAACCTGTACTCTCTATCTTGGGCACTATGAATTGGCTCTCCCCCCCTCAAAAAGGAACAACGTATAATAACGCTCTCTGTCAATTCTACCGGCTAGGAGGGCAGCATCTGATCAGGCACACTTGGGTGAAATGAAACAAACAACTAGAATCAAAACAGAGTGAAAGGATAACACTAGGACCTTGTCAGATATGGATGGGAAAATGCAGCCCCATGAAAATTATCTTCAGGCACCTCTATTCTTAGCACTCAAATAATTCTATCCTTCTCCCCACCCGCCACCTCCCCACCCCGGCTTTTCCATCTTGTAGTTTCTTAAAAAGCAACATTTGTTTAATCAGCTCTATTCTGCATTTCACCCAGTAGCACTGTCTACAGTACTGAATAATGGCTTTTAGGTACATGAGCATTTTCTACTATTTATAACTTCACTGCTCCTTAAATCAAAGAAAACATAGCTGCTTCCCCAGATTAGAGAATACACTGGGATCTTGTCCCTCTCATCCCAGCCCCTGCCTTGTTGACGTGCTATCTTTGCTTGTGCTGCTTCTGTTCCTGTTTATGGCTCAGAAAAGTACTTGTTTATAGAACCCGTTCACTGTCCTATTCATCTCCAGAAGTTAAGTGTGGTGAAATTAAAAGGCTGTGCTTGAATTTGATAGGTGGAATGACAGAGGACAGAAGGTCTAAACAGCTTTATCTTAGGCTCCTATAAACGGCCCTAGAACTCAAACACTGCCTCTAACTCTCTTCCTGCTTCTCCCAAAAATAGATGGCAAGTTTCAACTTCACTGAAACAGCTGTTTCTGGCTAGGATCAGCCCCACCGACAGACAACACCACCACTCAGATTGGGGCAGCCCTGAAACAGAAGGCCCTGGACTGTTCTCCTCTCCTCTCCTCTTGGGGACCCTCCATCCGCACATCTGAGGCAAAGAGTGAGGACGGCTCCTCCTCCAGATGGAACCCCTGGGATGTGCCTTTCTCCTATCAGCCATTGTCCTTCAGGGCCACAGCAGTGCAGCACAGACATTTTCAGACATACAAACTTATTTTTATAACATTTTGAGAGAATCCTGAATTACAAGTGATTGGTTTAAGGACTACATAGGAGATTTCACATTACTTGATTAGTTTAATGTGCTTCCACATGAATCCCTCTATTCCAAATCTTCCGATTCAGGCACCTTGTACCCATTGGTAATAGGGTCTTACCTTCCTACTTGGGTTACCCTTCTGTGAACTAAAATAAAATCATAAGGCTCCCCCCTACCCCACCTAGGAACTGACTGGAGCACCCTCTTGGCCAAGAGGATCCCTAAAACTGAATTGCTAGCTATGAGAAAGGAGATCAAGCAGGCCTCATCAGGCCCCCTCCCCTTCTTAGGGATGCCCTTTGTGACTAACTAGCAGGCCTGAGGCTGCCCCAGACCTACCAGCAGAACCTCAATATACATAACAAATCACTTGAATCTGTGTGAAACCTTGCCTCTAATTAGACCCTTTATCTTTAAGTATTCCTTTTTAAGAGTCTTGGTGTTTAAGTGGAAGCCTAACTCTTTCAGCCAATTGTCAAGAGAAACAATCTTTCAACCCACCTGTAACCTGTAAACTCCTGCTGTTTCCAGATGTCCCACCTTTGGGGGCCACACCAAGGTATATTTTCCAGATATTGATTTATGACCTCACCTCCAATTCCTGTCTCCCTAAAATAAAACGAAACTGTCACCCCACCACCTCGAGTCCACGAGCTCAAGGCTTCTTAGGTGGGGGCCAGGTCACAGTCCTCCAATTTGCTCAGAATAAACCTCTTTCAGTCATTTCACAGAGACTGGCTTCTTGTCTGTTGACGCTTCCTAGGCAAGCAAGGTCTAAGCCATGAATTCAGGAATTTTGACATGATGACACTTTTCTCTCTGGCCCCAAATTACCCTCTTTATTTCAAGTTGCAACTAATCTCTTGTGCTGAGTTCTGACTTGCCAGGGTCCCCTGAACTCTGCACCCAGAAATTCTCCTCTAGCCAGAGTAAAAAGTACCTCCAGGCTCCTCTGAACTTCCACGCTTATAATCTGTCCATCACTCACTCCTCAAGGCGCCTTGCAAACTCAGCTCTCCTACTTAACTCCCCAAAGCTGCCTCTGATCTCCCCACTGAGTTCCACTTTCTTCTCCCTCTTCTCCCTACATGTTCACCTTAACTACTTTCCTTCTGAGCTCACAGGTTCTCTGAAACTCCTCTGCTTTCCTAAGTCTTCTCCCCGTCATCAGTCCCCCGAGAAGCAGGCAGTTAACTGGGAATCCAAAGCTTAAGCCTAAAGATAAGGTGTTTTCTTCCGGTAGCCTCAGCATTTCCCAAACTCAAGATGTACAGGTTACCGAGTTCACCAGGGCCCCCTCTGCAGCCTGCTCACTCTTTAGGGATTGGGTGGGTCAGCCCTTGATGAGAGGGCTGTGGCCGTCCTTCTTCACAAATTCAGGCCTGAGGGGCCTTGGACAGCATCCTATTGTGGAAACTGCTACCAGGGCCTCAAATTCAAATGTCAGACACTTCCCCACTTCCACTTATCAAATGGGCTACAGGCTGGTTTTTTGCCAAGCAAGCAAAGTGATTTTTAGTTGTGTACCTGGGACCTAAAACCAAGCCACCTATTTCTGTCACATAAAAGGACTGAATGTCGCAGACACAACCTTACAACCTTGCCTCTGGGACACAGTGCTGCAGGGTCAGCCTGCTCTAGTGAACGCCAACCTCCCTACGCTGGGCCATTTTTTTTTTTTTGCAGTTTTTGGCCAGGGCTGGTTTGAAACTGCCACCTCCGGTATATGGGGCCGGCACCCTACTCCTTAAGCCACTGGTGCCACCAAGGGCCTCTGTTTTCTTTGGGTCCTTCCCCATGTCCATTATGTACACCATTCTTAATCAGAACCAGCTTATGAAGTAACACCCTAAAACAGAGTTTTGATCTAAACTGTGGAATTCCATGGCTTGGAAACAATAATGTGGAGGAGAAGCTGACAGCACTGCCTCGCGCAGTGACCCTGCGGAGACAGGGAGGGCATTCAGGCAAGGGGATCCCCTACATCCTTCCCGTTCATGCCAGCTGCTGGGAGAAATACTTCCCTAACCTACTTCCTCTCATTTAGACTTAGACCTACAAAAAAGAAACATACCCCAATCCTTGCAAAGTGTTAGGAAGTGACAAGGCCATCCACACAATCCTAGCCAGAGCATGCTCACAATGGGACATCACTCTAAAGGCACCTTTCTTTTCCGCTTAGCCTAGATCACTCTCTTTACAGAACTTACCCCTAACTGAAATTATGGCTTTTCTGCATTTGCTGATTCCACTGTAATAGGCCTCCTCCACTAGAATGTACGCTTCCTGAGGACAGGGCAGTGCTGGGTTGCTCACCACTAAATCCCCTTGTGCCTCCAACAAGGGATGGCACATAGAGGGTGCTCAAAAGATGGTGGTGGGAGGAAGGAGTCTGTGTAGCCACAAGCCCCTCCTTCTTTCACAGTTTTAGGTCACATCGGGGATTGTGTAGAAAACCAAACCCAGGTGAGAAACTGGTTTCCTTAAACCAATCTCTCACCCCAAATGCCCATCTCCTGGTCTCCTCTACCTGAGACAGAGGCAGAAATGAGGAGCAGAGATGGAGAGAGAAGAGGAGGAGGAGGAGAAGGACGGGAAGGAGAAAAAAAACTCAAAGGGCGAAGATCATTCAGCCTTCATGATATGTTATGTGCACTCCCCAATCCATATGGAAAAGGAATCCAGCTCCTAACCCACAATTACCCGGTCCTACTAGAAAAGTGCCAGAGTGAAGCAGGTGCCCAACAACCCACCAGTGAGGGAACCAGTGAATACCTAACGAATCACTGAAAACCTGGAGCGAAGCAGATTACCAACAGCAGACTTACTGCCACGTACCTCTTGCTTCAGCTCTTAAGAGTAAAAATAACTTCTCATTAAATTGTTTTAAAGGTACACAATGCTTTGTCATTAGCTGAAATTTTTATCTGGAATTTTTATCTTCCCAATGGAAAGACGTGACAACTAATATAAAAAGGCCTGATGTTCCGACCATCAGAGGCTGCGGTGAAGCATTAACTTTCCAGTGTAATAAACAATGTGCTGTATCACCAACCAGACACAAATCTTTGCTCACGTATCTCCTTTCAAATCTGAACAGGATCTTTGAGAGTATTTAATGCCATACATATCCCTGAAAATTAAATAAAGTCAATTTAGCAAGATGGAATTCTTGAGAAGATCGCTGTAATTAAGCACCTAAGCAACAAACCCAAATGCATTTGAAATTTAGAGTCAATCACGCTGGACTTCTAAATGCCTCCACCATGACATGTCCCCAGTTCTATTTATGGGGACTCAAGTTCATGGTACAACTCACTTACACACTTGAAGAGAAATCCATTATCTCCTTGACCAGAGTCATGAACACACTCACATTTATAATATATATAAAATGTACCCTCTTAAGTCATTCATAAAGTAATAAAACCTTGCAGCAATGCAGTATAAAACATGATCTCCATTAAAAAGAGATAAAATATTAAATAAGACATGCTAACCTGAAAACACCTTAACTTTTGAGTATAAGATCTAACTAATTTCCCATTCCATTTTCCAGTCTTTACCATCATTATACAACTATTAAAATAAGTTTTCACTTTTATGTTAGATGGTGTCACTTCACTGCTTAAGAACTGACCAGGGTTCTTCACAGCTTTTGTAAGATCCAATCTTTATTCTTTCACCCTGTCCTATTTCTCCCCCATCTATCCCAGCATCACCTCCATGGAGATTTATTTATCTACAAGGATATGTGTGCCACTACAGTCAGAAGACCCTGGAGGCCTTGACAGGAATGGCCTTTAAAAATAAACAGAAGAGCAGCGGTGCGCATGTGATTCCAGTGTGCCCAGATGTTCCAGGGTTGCTCCCAGGACCAGAAGATGGGGCTGTAATGTTGGAGCGTTTTCCGTATTGATGCATTCCACCAAGCAAGAAAGACCACCTGTGCTCCCTCCCTAGTTTGGTTGTATCTTTCTGTTTCTTTTCCTGTTTTGTTTTCTTTTCTTTTTTTAATGTAAGATGCTTGGTAATTGTATGTACTCACAGCAACCAACGCAAACAGAAGATGATGGAATTTGGCATAGACACAGAACAAACACAAAACTTAGAAAAGAAGCCCAAGTATTGTTCCTGTAATGTAATATGGCCCTTCTTTCAACATTTCCCCTCTTAGAGCTTCACGCACAGTTTACAGTGATTCTGGCAGGAGCAGAGAATTGCAATACAATGAAACATAACTAAATAATTTGGGACCAAACCCTGTCATTCAGTGACGCTATATCCCATCCCCAGAGTGATGATGCAAGTTGCCTTTTGGACTAAAAGTGATAAACCAAGCAATACCTTCTGAAGATTTGTCATTCATCATTATGAAACTTTTTTTTTCCTAGTACTCATCTCCCACACAGAAGCCAGTTCCCATAACATTCATAATTTCTTGTAAGTGGTATTACTTAGCCTAAAAGGTTGCAAATCACAGGGCATTTTTCCATCCATTATAAGCCCATAAACTCCCTGAGCAAGTAATTGAATTTCACCAGTGTGTATGTTCAGGAATAACGCCAAGCACGTGGTGTCTGTGAGGGTCCACGAGGTCTGCGGACGGGACAGGGAAGGCTGCATGAGCCCATGCCCAAACAGCAGCCTCATGCAGAAGGGAGGGGAAAGACGGGAGGGAAGACGAGAAAGGGAAGTAGAGAAGGTAGACACAAAAATTTAAAACACAGGAAGTCTAGACTCAGCTTTTTAACCCTCTAGACTAACCTAAAATTCAACAGAGCTAGAGGCAGTCACCAAACCACTTAATATCAAATAACGGTGTGATGTATATCACAGCAGTATAATATTAAGGTACCTCATTAGCATAAATTCCATGTATGCTTTTTAGCTGAGCAAGGTATAGTTTTATTTCACGTGGCAATGCCTTTGCATATTACTAGGCAACTTTGAAACAGCCCCCCAAAAATGCAGCAAAAATGAGGAATGCTGTTAGCATGGTGATGGGTCTCTGAGTATGACAGGGACACAGAAAGACACCAGCTGACACTGATTTTTAGTTTCTTCTCACCTAAAATATAACAGCTCTAGTCTATGGGTCAGTCAAAGATGCAGGCTCCTTTCCCTTGACGTTCTGCCATTCCCTATGCAATCACCCTCCTCCACATGGCTCAAGATGACACACAGCCCTCTGTACGTCCTGGCCAGGAAGGAGCAGAAAAAGGGGAAGAGGAGGGCAGGGGGCCTTCCTTTAAGGACACGATCTGAAGCTGCACAGCTCACTTCTGCTCCCATCCAATTCATCAAAACTTACTCACCGAGCCACCTCAGCTTCACATGAGCCTAGGAAATATGGTCCTTACCATGAGCAGACAAAAATGGAGGGATATAGATAATAGGATAGGAAAAGAGGCAAAACGATTTTGGGAGGCAACGAACAGCTTTAATACAGATGTCAAAAGAAACTACAAAATGATTGTCATTGGATATTAAATGATGCTTCGCCGAGGGTATTAAGCTAAATGAGAACTACAATTTTTAATTTTTGTCTTAATTCCTTAAAGGAGAAAATTTGAAGATAGATGCCAAGATACCCTAAATTTTAAGACTATAAGAAGTACTAAACATTTTTAATAACTAACAAACAAGTGAATATTTTTCCCATTTTAGTCCCACATATTTTTTAGCACAGAATAGGAAATAAATATGCACTAATTAATTTTAAATAATATTATTCTCAACCCTGGGGTGAAAAACTCACTACCTTTTTTTGAGTCACAAATTTATAGGAGAGAGATGATTCTACATAAAACATAAATTGAAGTATTTTTATACATAAACTTTCCTTTTGAACACAACCTACTTGATTTTAAAAAGAATCAGCAGGTCTAAGGTAACTTAGCCCTAACTCCAGAAAGGTCAGAGGAAGTTTGACACAACTTTCTCTAGGGACATTTTGAGATATCACCTCCATCAGTAGCAATGAGAGATTTCAAGAAGGTGAGAAAACACTTCAACCACAATGGAACAGACGCTTCTAGGGAACTTCTATGTCCCATTACAACACCAGAAAATTCAGGTATACAACGTCTTACAATTCTTTTGAAGTTACCATCTCTTTAACTGTAAAAAAACAAATTCAGTAACAACTGATTTTATTTTGCCTTCTTTCCCCTATGAAGTAACTGCTGAAGAAACACTGTAATATTCTCAAATGAAATAAAAAAAAACTATATCTAAAAATTCTATTGTTGTATACTTCCTAAACTATACCTACTTCAGAAAATACAGGTTACTTTTTGTAATCTTGTTTTTAGCTTATTATAAAATAAACACTTAGTATTTAATACACAGGTGAAATAAATGTAACGAACACTGTCTTCCCGTAAAGATGTTTTGTCACAGAGGAGGCAGAAGATCAATTCCCACACACAAACTACAGCAATCATCAGTAAGTGACAGAAGACCTCCTTTGAAACCAAATTCTTCTATCCCTTTCTGTTCGCTTCTATGGGAATAGGACCGTAAAATGAGAATCTCTAGCTCTACGTCACTTTCTAAGTCTTTCAATTACCTTTTGGATGGCATAAATTTTTAAAAAGAAAAGTCTCTTAATGTTAATCAGCATTCCCTTTAATTTTAAAATGCCACACCACGTAGTCTAGAATATCCTAAAGTTTTAAAAAGTAAATTGTATATTATTGTAATTTTGGAAACATTTCTTCATATTTCTGATGGATTGTCCCACTGCATGAGAAACTCCTGCTATTGAAAATCAGGCTGTACAAATCATTTATTATTTCCAAAACTTTAACACAAAACAGCCTGAATAACAGTCTTTGAAGTGCTATCTTCAAATACTATTTTATTTTTTTTATATGAGTATTTTCACTTAATATAGCACATCTCTTATTTGTATTAGGAGAGATATGTTGTTTTATTTAGTATTTGATTAAATACTATTTCAACTTGAAAGGATGTATTGTTTCATATATAATTAGCATAGCTATAAATCCAAGGACCTCAACAATCAGGTAAACGTCACTTATTTCTCTTCTCACTAGGACACTTACTGCAGGTAATTCTAATGCCTGGGATGCTAAGAAACAAACAGCAGAGCATCTCCCCCATCCTCAGCCCAGCCCTAATAGTGCATGATGTCAAAATCAAAACAACCTGCAAGGCTATCTACGGTATCACTACCCTCTAAGTGTTCATGAATCAGGATGAGAACAACCTCTAAAAAGTCACTGAACAAGTGTCCAAAATTGCCTAATAAGGTTGTCCACTATTGATATGACAGACATTTAGATTCGCATACTTAATTACCTAGAAGCAGCAGTATTTCTAACCAAAGAAGACTTTTCCTCAGCTGCATATAACACTTCCTCTTGACTGAGCACTACAAGGATCTGAATGTTTTTCTTCTGTCACAGGAAGTGCTGGAAACTGATGGGATCAGTCTCATGAAGCATCGTGTAATCAGAAAGATCAATCAGTTGTTAAGAGTGAACTGTCTGAGTGACACGAGACAGACAGAAACTAGATCTCACGTTTGTTTGAAAAGTCCTTCTCTGTCTCTAAAAGTCTGTTCCAAGTAAACAACTATGTATCGTGCAATCTAAGATTAAGGTTTAAAGTTATCAAATAATAAAATACTTGATTATCTAATTTCAGACACAAAACTATTCTAGGATAGCAAAGTAAGACACACACCTTCATGTAAACAAAAGCTTATCTCATAAGGAATGTAACGTGAAACAGAACATCTACTACAACTTCAATGAGGGCACGATTACCAAAAATCACCAAATTTAAAAGTCAAACTCTGTCCTTAAAGTTGGTCAACTCATTCATTCAGGTGTGAATTGAATGCCCACTGTACAGACAGCCTGTGATCTAATGTAACAAAAAGGTAAATGGGACCAATTATGAATCAGGAGTACCAAACTGCAAAATGACTAGAACTTACCTGAGGAGACATATCTAACACATGTAATACCCAAAATACAAAAGCCAGTCATTTAAGCATGAAATTGTGTGGTACACTGTCAGGTTAACTTCATTACTTGTTTTGTTTTTTCTGTATACACTCTACAACCCACCCCAACCCCAGACCATAAACATAACCACATTCCTGGTTGAAAAGCCAAAAAAGCAGAAGAGAAAAAGTATAAAAGGATAATGAAAATCCCCTGATTCCCACCCTGCCAAATTATCCACACGGCAGAACCCCAACACAACATGCTTTCACATACTTCTGAGCTGTGCCGCCCCTTCCTTTAAAATGTCTTCCAGGACGTCCTCTCTCTGCCAACTTCTAACTCCTACCTGAGCTCAAGCTCTGCTCAAAGACATTTCCCCACCAAGTCTTCCTAGACCACCAGTTGGGCTCACATGCTCCTTTGTGAGTCCTGAGCACCCCTCGACTAAATATGGACCTCCGAAGGATCAAGGCAGAACTCTGTTTCTACTCCACCAACACAATATTTTGACAAACAGGTGAGAAGAATAAAAACTTCAAGAGTAAGAACTTCAAGTATACTGTGAAAGACGGGTGACATTAAGTGGGAAAAGGCAGAAACCATCAGGACATATTCAAAACACTAATCGAGATAACCTGCTTGATAGAGTGGTCAAAGGAGACACATCTAACAAGTCATATTTATATTCAGATCTTTATCCCTCCCCTGAAGATGTGAAGAGAATGGAAGGAAAAGCTTTTCAGGAAGGGGAAGCAATCTGAAGAGATAACAAGGTAGAAAGTACTTTGGCACGATCTGCAAATTAAAGTTAGACGCATGAAGCTGAAGGTTAACTTCCATTCAAGAGTAACCAAGAGAGTAACACAGTAATTTTTAAAAAATGATCTCAGGTAAGAGAATCAAACAAACAAAGACACACAGAGGGATACTACAGTACGGGATACTGAGAAAAGGACTGAGAGCAGAAGAAATGCTTAAGAAAAGTAGGTTTAGGACAAAAGGCCAGTCAAAGTAGTTTCATGCTGATACAACAGGAAAAGAAGAACCATTAAAGAATTGTAATAAAAATAAACTGGCATAAGAAAGCAATAGATGGTAATGCTTTCAAGGGATAAGATAATGCCTGAATACTATTCACCTGTTTCATGAAAACAGATGCGCATCAGAAAACGATATCCTATGCCATATATTCCTGATACATTCATCAACTTGGAATTACAATCAACAAACTACACCATAGCAACCTTTGCTATAGGTATCCTGAGATTTTACTTTCATTTGCATTAAAAAGAAAATGCAGCATGGATCAGGCTATGAAACAAATACTGCTCTTCAGTAACACTAAAATCAATAAGCTATTTTTGAGCAATAATTATGTAACAACTAAACACGTGGAAAGTAGTTTTCACTTGTAATTCTGGCATTTTAGTTCTCTGCAAAAACAGACTCTAGACACTGGTTCTAATTATGAACCAGCAGGCAAAAGAATGATGCATGTGGCTACCAGGCCCTCTTCATCCTTTCTAAAATGTCACATGAAAATATAATCCCCAGATGATTAAACGAAGTACCTCTGGACCATACCAGATTAACAAATCCAACTTAATTGAATTTCTCCAGCTAAATTACTATATATTCCTCCTTCTACCCCCAGAAAGAAAAAAAGAAAACTAAACAAAACAAAAAAATCAAACCGATAATATCCCAGTCCACATACAGGTTTAATTACGTCAGCCACATTCTAAGATGCTCCTTAAAAAGCTGGAGATGAAAGCATGGGGGGCTGTCCAGAAAGCACCCATCCACACAATATGAAAAAGAGACTGTATATACAGGGCTGGATACAGGTGCTTTCCAGACAGCCCACATATATCCATCCCTTATTCCTTCAATTTATACTGAGTAGCTACTATTTGTAGGAACTGGGGTAGGCACAGTTGATAAACACAGATGAATGGCTAACAAACATTTGAAAAAAATGTTCATCATCTCTGATGATCAGAGAAATGAAAATCAAAACCACCCTGAGATACCACCTAATCCCAGTGAGAATAGCCCACATCACAAACTCTCAAAGCAGCAGATGCTGGCATGGATGTGGAGGGAAGGGAACACTTTTACATCGCTGGTAGGACTGCAAATAATACAACCTTTTTGGAAGGAAATATGGAGAATCCTTCCAAATTAGACCTCCCCTTTGATCCTGCAATCCCATTATTAGGCATGTATTCAGACGAAAAAAATCATTTTATGATAAGGACCTTTCTGCTAGACTGTTTATGGTAGCTCAATTTACAGTGCCAAAACGTAAACAACCTAAACGCCTACCACCCCAGGAATCAATTAACAAGCTGTGGTATATGTATACCATAGAATACTCTTCAGCCATTAAAAAAGATGGAGACTTTAGATCTTTTGTATTAACCTAGATGGAGATGGAACACATTATTCTTAGTAAAGCATCACAAGAAAGGAGAAGCAAGAATCCAATGTACTCAATTCTAACACTAAGACAGTAGATGAGCTAATACAAGGTGGGTGGCAGGGTAATGAGGGATCCGGGGAGAGAGGGGAGAAGGGTATAGGGCAGTGGTTCTCAACCTTCCTAATGCCGGGACCCTTTAATATAGTTCCTCATGTTGTAGTGACCCCTGACCATAAAATTCTGCTACAGCAACGAAAATAATTTTATGGTTGGGGGTCACCACAACACTAGGAACTGTATTAAAGGGTCATGGCCTTAGGAACATTGAGAACCACTGGTATAGGGGGTCATGGTGTATAGCACACCACTTGGGGGCAGGACACAAGTACAAGAGGGACTTTACTTAACAACTACAATGAGTGCAACCTAATTCTTCATACCCTCAATGAATCTCAAACAATAAAAATTTAAAAAAGGAAAAAAATGGTCAAAAACAAAAAAAGAAAGAAAGAAATATAAATTGTGACAGCTTCTGGAAAGAACAGAAGAGAGTACCAGGAATACTATTTGGAACCTTTTGGAATGATGGAAGGCTTCTCTAAGGAATGGACATTTAACGTATGATCTGAAGGATGAGGAAGAATTAGGTAGCTGAAAAAAATTTCAGGCAGATGAAAGTACAGGTGTAAGGGTGCACAGGCCTAAACAGCCGAAAAATGATGCATGACTGGGGCAAGAAGACCTGAGAGAAAGGACCTTGAGATGCAGGGCTGCTAGAACAGTAGATGATGGAAATAAATGATAAACCCTTCAAATGAGTAAATAATGCTTCTCGCCATGTTATTTCTCTCAGTTAGAAGCACCAGTTTCTATTCATTTCAAGCATATGATCTTGAATAACAAGAATGGTTTTGGAGGTTGGCAAATAACATGTGAAAAACACATTCTGTAGCAAATAACTTTAGCTTAATCTGCAAGATGATTCTATAGCACATTCCAGAATCCCGCCTCAGGCAGAACAGTGAAAGCAGACCAAGTATCTTTCTCTGAGACAGGCTCATTATTTCTACGACCAATTAAAACTAAAGGACTTTGATGTAAGATAAAAACTAGTTACTTTTACTTTTTACAACTCCTTTGCTTTCAACATGATACTCAGTAAGGTATTTTCTCTTTCTGGTTTCAATCAGTTTCATTTTCTGAAAAAGAAATGCCGTTAATATTTATTTTCAGTTTTTAGGGGTATTATAAGCATGAATCAGGTTAATTCTGATTTGAAAAGAAGACTCACATTTCTAAGCATTTGCCTTACAATACAAATATTATTATTCATGTAAATTGCTAAGATTTAATATGCTTCTCTTTTAAATAAACTTAATAATAATTTGGACCTTTATTGAAATTTTGGAGTAGCATAAATTTTAAATAAAAATTCTAAACTTACGTTAACAGTTTCCTCGGGGACGTTTAAACAATTCAATTACTAAAGACCAGTATCCTGATAATTAAGCAAAACCTTCAATTAAAATCTTAAAAAACTGAAACTATTTTTTCAGATGTTGAGGATGCCAAATCCAGAACTGCCTTGCCTTCTCAAAATATCATCTAACTAGCTCTTGTCTGTTTTACTATTATTATTTTGTTCTAAATGCAAAAGAGATCATTAACTCAACATCTTTAAAAAAAAAATGTAGCAACCAAAATTTCCCAGAGGCCTGAGGTAGAGGATCAATGGACGTAGGAAGTGGGGAGGTGCTGATCAAAGAATACATAACTTCAGTTTAATAGGAGAAACAAGTTCAAGCAATTAAGAGAACTGTGGTACAACGTGGTGACTCTGGGTAATAACACCACATTGTGTATTTGAAAACTGCGATACAAAGAGTGTGATTTGAAGTGTCCTCACCACTAAAAAAAAAAAAACAAACGTGTGAGATAGCGGACATGGTAACAAGCTTGATACAGCCACCCACAATGTATACCTCCAGGAAAATATACATCATGCCGTACACCACAGATACATGCGATTTTTGTCAACTTAAAAATAAAGAAATAAAGCACTGTAAAGAGTTAAAAATCTCAAAAACTTTCCCACTCTACATAAAAATGAGCTCAAGTATTCAAAAACAAAAGATGAAGGATTGGGGCAAACTCTGATAAAAAAATGCCCATGACACAGGGAGAGCTAACCTCAGGATCAATGTCAGGACTCCGCACGTCTTCTACCTACTGACATCTGGAGAAAATAGTTCTTAAGACTCCTAACATACAGGCCTTCCAAGAGCCCGAGAAACTCATTCTAACACAGACATGCAGGAGCAGGTGGTATTGTTTCAACTAAACAATGCTAACTGCTTATAAAAGAGCTCAAAGAAGTGCATAAATGATTTTCTCCAGGTTGATATCAATTTAAGAAAACTAGTTTTCACTGGTAACTTCAGTAAACCCATGCTACCACAGGATTCTCTACATTGCTGTAATCTTGAAGGGAGAAAAATCACCCAAGGGACCTTTCACTGGAAGCTTTTTGGTTCACCCTATTAGTGCATGAGACCCCAGACCTAATAAACTGTACAAATATGGAACACGGAACAACTGAAGGACAGTGCCTTTCACACACCACTTTTTAAACCTCTATAAACTAATAGCTCCAGCCATTCTTTAAGGCTCATTATTTTTATTTTAACACTGAGAAGAAACTCTTTTTTTCAAGTTCTTCAAGATGATACCCGCTGGTGAAAAGAGCCATGTAATTTTTAAAAAGAACAACCTGAGAGGCTTTCAGATATGAGTGTATTTTCCTATGCCATGAATAGCTCTAAAAACCAGCTTCAATTTAAGAAAAAAAAAATAACTTTGATGTCATTTCACAGAAATCCTTTGGTAAAAATTGAAGAATTTAATGTTGAATCGTGAGTAAAACTACAATTTTGCAGTGAAGCAAATGTCCACTGAAGCTGTAGGAAGTTAGAAATGATGACCAGAAAGAAAAACGAAAAAGTTTAGCAGGAAGGAGACGGCAAGACATCTCAAGACATTTGTACATATTTCAAAATTTCAAATTTTACATATTTCAAAAGAAAAATGAAAAAGTTTAGCAGGAAGGAGAGGGTAAGACATCAGACGACATTTTTACATCTTTCAAAATTTCACCAACTTGATGATGAACCTCAGCAAGAAATTTAAAATAGTGTGACTTAAAATTAGATAGAAAAATAAGCTAGGTGCAGTACATTGTTCATATATTTTTAATAAAATACCTGGTGTACACACTGCCTCTGCCTAAGCTTCAATGACCTGCAGTGAATTGAAAGTTCTTAAAACAACATCTAATGAAAATTCTTTACAGCAGTCTGAGATTATCGCATAGCAAATATAGCCCTACTCTCACCTTGTTTTCTTGCTGTCTGTCTCTTAAATGTCAAGTACTGAACATGCTAAAAGAATTCTAGTTATTTAGGCTTTCCGGTTATTTTAATCCCACGTAAATGGCAGTTTAACATAAAACATACAAAGAAGAATTAAACTTGCTGCTGGAATGATGCCACACATAAAGCAAAGACAGTAAATAGAGTTTGAGAATGGGAGGTCACCTGGAACATACATAAGACATCCACACTGATTGGTCAGTGTAACGTTAGGTTGAGCAATGAGAAGTAAGCAGTTTGCCTTTCATGTCTCATCTACAAAGCTTGACTTCCCAATCTGAACATCATGATGGAGGTGTAGGAAGACTACCATGCTGAACAACTCCCAGGCGGACATTTCTCTTAGGAGACACCACAATATCAGCCTAGGACACCTTATTTGTACTAACGCTTTCTGAAATCAACAGACCCTTTTAACCAAGTCCAGGAGCCCCCTTCTCTTTTCCATAGACCAATGGTTCTCAACCTTCCTAATACCACGAAGTATTTTCATTGTTACAAAGGGGTCACGACCCACAGGTTGAGAACCGCTGCCATAGACCCACCTGTAGACTTCTTCATCCCAGAACAAAATGAGCTAGCATGGTGTCTAAAACTGTGTCTGTGTCTAGAACTACCTCCTGGGAAATAAAATGTGAATTGAAGAGTGTCCCCATCACAAATAAAATGAAATTTAATTGTATAATTAGGATAAATGGAAAACAATATCTCAAGGAGTTTCGCAAAGTAGTTTGACAAAATACTATAAACATTCCTTAGAACTCATCCTCAAACTGCGGCCCGCCTAGGACATTTATCAGGCCCACCAGGTGTTTTAGCTGCTGCTGCCTGTCCTGCTTAGCAGCCGATTTGTCCCAGGGCCCGAAGTCCAGCCCTCCAACAGTCTGAGGGACAGTGAACTGGCCCCCTGTTTAAAAAGTTTGAGGACCCCTGCCTTAGAAGCAAAATGAAGCAAGAAAAAGTATGTATCTTGAGGGCTGGGTTTTAAGCTCCAGAATCATAAGAAGAGAAAAACTTCTGGGCAGGTATTTAAGGTCAAGTTTCAGTACCAAAAATATGGCCTATAAAATAGGGCAAATGTGACTGTTTCTTATAGGGAGGGATCACAGCCAACCAAAATGGTAAAGCCAACATCAGGCTATACTATAGCTATAGTGATCAAAACAGCATGGTACTGGCACAAAAACAGACGGTAGATTTATGGAACGGAATAGAGAACCAAGAGATGAACCCAGCTACTTATGGTCATTTGATCTTCAACAAGCCTATCAAAAATATTCAGTGGGGGGAAAGACTCCCTATTTAACAAATGGTGCTGAGTGAACTGGCTGGCAACCTGCAGAAGACTGAAACTGGACCCCACCTTTCACCATTAACAAAAATTGATTCTCATTGGATAAAAGATTTAAACTTAAGACATGAAACCATAAAAATACTAGGAGAGAACGCAGGGAAAACACTTGAAGAAATTGGCCTGGGAGAATATTTTATGAGGAGGACCCCCCAGGCAATTGAAGCAACACCAAAATTACATTACTGGGATCTGATCAAACTAAAAAGCTTTTGCACAGCCAAGAGCACAGTAAGTAAAGCAAATAGAAAACCTTCAGAATGGGAGAAGATTTCTGCAGATTATGCTTCCAACAAAGGTCTGATAACTAGAATCTACAGAGAACTCAAACTAATCAACAAGAAAAAAACAAATAACCCTATTGCTATGTGGGCAAGAGACTTGAACAGAAACTTCTCTGATGAAGACAAGCGCATGGCCTACAAATACATGAAAAAATGCTCATCATCCTTAATCATCAGAGAAATGCAAATCAAAACCACTCTGAGATATCATCTAACTCCAGTAAGATTAGCCCACATCACAAAATCCCAAAACTATGGATGCTGGCATGAATGTGGAGGGAAGGGAACACTTCTACACTGCTGGTGGGAATGCAAGTTAATATGACCTTTTTGGAAAGAAGTTTGGGGAACATTCAAGGAACTAAAAGGAGACTTCCCTTTGATCCTGCAATTCCTCTACTAGGTATATACCCAGATGATCAAAAATTATTTTACAACAAAGACATTTGCCCCAGAATATTTAATGCAGCCCAATTCATGATACCCAAGACATGGAAACAGCCCAAGTGTCCATCAACCCATGAATGGATTAACAAATTGTGGTATATGTACACCATGGAATACTATGCAGCCATAAAAAGATGGAGACTTCACATCTTTTAGGTTTACCTGGATGGAGCTGGAACATATTCTTCTTAGTAAAGTATCTCAAGAATGGAAAAAAAAGTATCCAATGTACTTAATACTACTATGAAATCAATATATAATCACCTACACACTCATATGAATTGCAAAACATAACTATAGTCCAGAAAGTAGAAGGGAAGAGGAGAGAGAGGGAAGGGGAGGGAGGATATAGGAGGAGGAAGGGCATTTGGGGGGACTTCAATCCAATCCAAAAGAGTATACTATATGAGTATACTCATTTCTTAATAGTTTCGAAATGTACCATTGCATCATGCACCTTAGGGGAGGTCCCCCCAATGTACAATGTGTCCCCCCATGCACAAGTGTTCCCTTGTGATGGATGTGTTACTTAGTTCAATGTAAGCATTTCACATTGTATATACAACCAGTACCCTGAACCCCATAAATGCATCAGTGTACAAAGTTATGATTTAATAAAAAATAATAAAAAAAATGGTAAAGTCGAGATTACTGATACCCACATGAGTTAACTTACAAAAACACACAGAATCACCCCCACGTTGGTCCAGTGAGTCAAAACAAACTGCTGACAAATCCTAACAGCTGGGTGAGGGTGCAACGATAATGCCGTGTGAGGACCACATGCCTCTGCTTGGCGTTCAAGTCTAAGTCTCCGTGGTGGATGTAAGAAAGCAGCAATGTCTTTCTTCAAAAGCCCTGCCTGCATATTCAAAATGCCTCAGATGTCCCTCAGAACTGATATGTTCACATCAAACAAGAAAACAAGCATCATTTTTGTTTGCAAATAAAAGCAAAAATACCAGATCTAACTCTCTGAACTTGACCCTAAAAGGAAAGAAAAAGAAAAAGCAGATGAGCAAATGTACAACTACAAAGGAACCTCAGCTAAAACGGGAAACTAATTTTTAAGTTGAGAAGGCCTCATCTGTATCAAGGAACTCCATCAACAAGAACACAGAGGATGCCCATAACAACTTTCCTTTTTAAATTGGAGCGCATGTACTGATGCACTCCTGTAAGTGTCCTAAATGATACAATAACCAGGAGCTGCAGAGCATGCGATAGAGAATGAAGTGCTTCTGTCAGTAACACACCCCAAACGAAACTGGACTATTCACGTCGAAAGCAGAGACTCTGGGAGGATTTCCCACTTGCTGAAAAGTCCTATGTATTTAGAGTGGTAAATACAACACAGGACAGAAACAAAAACAGTCTTTGAAGAATGTTAAAATAAGAATTAGGGGAAGTGAAAATGCTGATAGGAGCTCTGATACGGAACTAACAAGTCAATAGGAAAACCGTGAAATATCCTGAGTACTTTGTGGGAGCAGGCGGAATGGCAAAGCTGGGGATTTGGTAGGGATCTGACTTACAGATACCAAGGGTAGGTACGAGGACACCCCAGTAAATAAGTACATCCAAATGGTACTAATTTCATAAACTTTGTTCAAGAATGTCATTATATTAGGCAGTTAATACACACACAGAATTAAGAGTTGCCTTAATATAATTGCTCTATAATAATAATATTCCTATGCTATTCGCACTCCGTCCTAAAATCTCTGACACTCACTGCCAAATCTGAAGAAGCTGAGATTCAGAGTTTTCCTAGACATTCTAAAAGCTATCCTTTAGAAACTTTGCTGAGTATTTTTCAACGTAACATCTTCCCTTGCCCCACTCCCCAGGGCCTAGTAGCTCATAATCTAGGAATAAATCAGGATTTTCAAATAATCCTACAGTAATCCTAAAGAAATAATCATATATTATCATAAGTGTTTGCCAAGTCTGAAGCACTGCTCCGGATACCATGGGAGATAGATTATGAAAAGTGAGTTTTGCTTTAAAAAATTTACAATAAGATATTAAAAATGACATATATTATCCCAGTTTAAAAAGATAAAAATATTTGACAGTATGTGGTTAACTACCACAGTAAAGCCTCGATAAAAGCTACAGTCAGAAAGAAAAACACAGTTTGGGTGGAATGATCTGAAAATGCTGACCCTAGATGGGCATGGGGCAGAGACGCTTTGGCTTTAGCTAGGCCAGTCCTAAGAAAGAGGATCTGCATAAGCAGGAAACAAGCAATGAGGAAAGGCAGTGGTGATGCTTTAAATGACTGATGAGGGGGAGTGGATTCCTACAATGCGATAAAGGAAGCTCAGTAAAGTCAAGAGTTCTGAACACATCCTAGAGTCTATTCCCACACAATTAACAGGGGACAATTTGGGTCAGGAGGGTTCTTAAGTTAGACATTAAAAATGGTGAGGACAAGGGCAGCGCCTGTGGCCCAGGGACTAGAGCGCCAGCTCCATATACTGAGGGTGGCGGGTTTAAACCCGGCCCTGACCAAACTGCAACAAAAAGTAGCCAGGCATTCTGGTGCGCACCTGTAGTCCCAGCTACGTGGGAGGCTGAGGCAAGAGAATTGCCTAAGCCCAAGAGCTGGAGGTTGCTGTGAGCTGTGATACCACAGCACTCTACCAAGGGCGACAAAGTGAGATTTTTGTCTCTTAAAAAAAAAAAAAGAAAGAAGAAAAAAAAAATGGTGAGGACACTATTGAACAATACAAATGAACAGATCCCAACTGGTGGATTCAGTAGATATTACATAAAGTATGAGAATCTATATTTAATAATCTTTCCAGAGGTTTAGATTGCAGCTGGCTGCAATAGAATATATAGGATAGGCAATAGAATATATAGGATAGCCAATCAATTAAAATGCGTGTCAGATGTTAGTGGTGTATACCTCATGTCTTTAAAAAAAAAAAAAAGTGAAAAAAGAGCTGAGTGAGATGTAATCTCAGGTACTTAGGAGGCTGTGGCAGAAGATGGCATGAGGCCAGGAGTTCTAGACTAGCCTGGGTAATTTATTGTTTCTAAAATAGATATTTAGGAATTAGTCAGTTGTGGTGGCAAATGACTATAGTCCCAAAAATTCAGTAAGTGGAAGGAGGAAGACCCCCTGAGTCAAGGAGTTCCAGGCTTCACTGAGCCATAATCATGCCATTGCACTCCAGCCTGGACAACAGAGCAAGACCCCGTGAAAAAAGAAAGACAGGAAGGGCAAGGGAAAGGCTAAGAGAAAGAGAAAGGTAAAGGTAAGGAAAATAAAACAAAAGAGAGGAGAGGGGCGGGGAGGGGAAAGGAGGGGAGAGAAGTGGGAGGAGGAGAAGAAAGAAAAGAAGAAAGGAAAGAATCAAAAGGGTAGAAAGGGAAAAAAGAAAGGAAAGGAAAATAGAAAAGCTATAAAAAGATTTAAATTTATTATATTTTGAAATTATACAGATATTAGAATACTGACACAAGATAGGAAGTGCTAGTCTTATAGGCCTTAGCTGTCAATCACTGACTACCATTCTGATGGCTGTCTGCTTGCCTTACCTACTGTGTTTTTGGCTGTGCAGAAGCTCTTTAGTTTGATCAGGTTATGCTCTGACAAAGGTTTAATAATCAGAATCCATAGAGAACTTAAACGTCTTAGCAAGAAGAAAACAAGTGATCCCATCTCAGGGTGGGCAAGGGACTTGAAGAGAAATTTCTCTGAAGAAGATCAGCGCACGGCCTACAGATATATGAAAAAATGCTCACCATCCTTAATCATCAGAGAAATGCAAATCA